>JASVEL010001208.1:0-246934 GCA_032618575.1 Nicotiana noctiflora
ATGTCCATAAGTGTTCGATTACGCCTTTCTGCAACACCATTTTGTTGAGGTGTTCCTGGCATAGTATACTGTTCACATATGCCACGTTCCTCGAGGAACTTTGCAAATGGACCTGGACATTGTCCCTGACTCATTATTTTTTCCATAATATTCACCACCTCTATCCGACCTAATAATTTTCACCTTTTTATCTAATTGCCTTTCAACCTCATTAACAAACACCTTGAGAGCATCTGCTGCTTGAGATTTTTCTTTCAACAAATAGATGTATCCATAACGTGAAAAATCATCGATAAAGGTGATAAAATATTTTTCTCCACCAAAAGATGGAACATCAAAGGGTCCACAAATATCGGTGTGTATAATTTCAAGAAGTCGGGTGCTTCTTGTGGCACCTTTCTTACTATGCTTGGTTTGCTTTCCCTTAATGCAATCCAAACATATAGTAAGATCAGCAAAATTTAGATTCGGAAGAATCTCATTCTTTACTAATCTCTCTAACCTTTCTTTGGATATATGACCCAAATATCCGTGCCACAAGTAAGCAGAACTTTCATCTAGTGAACTACGTTTAATTCCAACATTATGTTGAACATTAAGAAGGGATTCAGAAAAACCAATATCGAGTTTCAATTTATATAAGCCATCACTAAGAAAACCAGAACCATAAAAAATAGCATTTTTATATAAATTGAAACATCCATTTCCAAACTTAAAATCAAATCCAGAAACATCGAGTCTTGAAAGAGAAATCAAATTCCTAGAAACTGAAGGTACATAAAGAGTCTGTAATAGATCAAGGTGACGTCCGGTCTCCATGATCAAACGATAAGTCCCTATGCCTTCAATTGGAGCCTTCATACGATTTCCCATGAACAAGAAATCCTTATTTGGATTTGTGGTTTGGATCGTAAGGAATCCCTGCAACGTAGTAGATACATGAGCAATTGCACCAGAATCAAGCCACCAAGTATTATTAGGAACTTCTACTAAATATGATTCGAAACATACAAAAGCACTAATTGTACCTTTCTTTTCGAACCAAGCTTTACGTTTCGGGCAATCTTTCTGATAGTGTCCTTCCTTGTGACAGAAACGACACGTATCTGCCTTACGTTCCTTGTTAGCATCCTGTTGAGCTTTAGCAGGTGCTTTCTTCTTCTTGAACTTGTTGGCCTTTGCTTTAAGTCCTTTACTAGCTCCTTGACCCATGAGGTTAATTGAATGACTCCCTTGTTTCTTAAGTCGTGACTCCTCCTGAGTAAGCATACTGGACAATTCACTAACATCCCACTTATCCTTAATAGTGTTATAGTTAATTTGAAAAGGTCCATACTCGGGAGGTAACGAGTTCAGAATAAACTGAACCAAGAAGGAGTCATCTACTTTCATCCCCAAGGTCTGAAGTCTTGCTGCAATGTTAGTCATCTCGATGATATGATTTTGCATACTACGCGACCCATCAAACTTCATGGTCGTGAGTTCGGCCATTAGTGTACCAGTGAGAGACTTATCTGCAGAACGAAAACGTTCTTCCACAAACGTCAGGTATTCCCTGGCACTTTCTGTTTGTGGAATAGTACTCTTAATGTTGTTGGCAATATTCATTCACATAAACATAAGGCTTAGCCTGTTAGAGCGTTCCCATGCTTTATGGAATGACTTCTCATCCGCACTGCTCGAATCAGTAATGGCAGCGGGCTTATCGTTCAGCAGAGCCAAGTCAAGATCCATCACACCTAAGTGGAACTGGACTTGCTCACGCCATTAAGAGAAGTTCAATCCATTGAACATAGTAACAGACGAAGCAAGCGAATGAAAAGGAATAGCTGCAAAATAGATAATACATGCTCACAAATCAATATGGATTCAACAAAACAATTAAAGCATATCGCAGTTCACCTTTGGGTAAATACTACGATACACTGTCATAATTTAAATGCCACTTAGTCTTTAATAGGTATTTAAATATTTTAACCAAATATATATGCCATCTTTGGACAAACAATATATATTTGATTAAGAATATTAATTTTACCTCATCATATTCACTATTCATAGAATAATTGATTCACCTTTGGGTAAATCCTTAGGTTCTAGCAATAGTAAAAATTAATTTATCCACTAATTTTAAATTATAGGCATTTCATTAATTTAATGGATAAACTATAATTTTATGTATGCATATTTTTCATAAAACTAACTAGTTTGGCCACTTTGGTGACTAACAAACTATATAACATAAGTGCACACACAAAATAGAAATCATAATATTTTACGCACGTGAGTACTTTAAACAATCTAGTTTGATCACTTTGGTGACTAACAAACTATATAACATTAATCACATACATAAAATAAACAATGGCCCCAATATTAAATAGTAGCCATTTACAAAGAACTTTCAACTATTGTATCCCACTCTTTCAATTTCAATTGCCAACTGCTAATGCTTTAAAGAAAAGAATAAATTCGGGTGGGATTGTAGAGTAATTTAATTCTACAAATATTAATTCCCAATATTAGATTTCATTAACTGTAATGGCACTTTATTGGCGAGTCATAAGAAAAATTTATCACAGGGCAAAATTCATCACGACATCCGACCTTTCTTCATTCAAATAGAAAATTTGACATAATTTATTACTAGCAGTTCAATTGCCAAGTGCTAATAGAAACCCGGTACAGAAAAATCAATGGGAGCTTAAGAAACAAAATATGTCAATGCATAGCAAAAGGTGTAGTCCATATTCTGAAAATTTCCAGAAGCTAAATAAAGACGCGTTCGCTCGTAGCCTTGCAAATCTTGAGGTTTCAATGAAATATAGACATTAATGGAAAGACAGACATGTGGTGCTAATATTTTTCTCGTCTATGGCCTTCATATTTTCTCTGCAGTAACTGCAACCATTGGCAATTCCCAAAAATTCTCTATATATAGATCAAATTTTATAAGTAGAGAAAAACAAAATAAATCTTTTGCCTGTAAGCATAAATTATAATTTTATCCAGTTTGATGGTGTATCACATACGTTATTAATTAATATCTTTATGATCGAAGATTATCAGTTCAAACAATCCAGGCTTTGATACCACATGTAAGCATAAACTTTAATTCTACCAGGATTTTGAACATGATAATCTTACATATAATCGTCATAGAAAACATACCTGAATCGTGAGCCATCATCTCTAAGCGGAAGCGTTAATCGGTAATTGGTTTCTCGCCCCTTGCCCTAGCTTTCGTTACCGCCGTCTTTAGGGATGGAAGAGAGGAAAAGCAGCAACCCTAATGGGTGGGGAGAGGACAAATGTATAGAGATTTTCATTTAATCTGATACGTCCATCAAGTAACCAATCGGACGGATGAGATTTATTCATTAATTAAATATTAATTATGGGCCTTAACTTATTGGGCCACATTATTTATAAGAAATAAATTACATTAAATCCTAGCTCCGCTTCTTCATATGGTCAAACGTTGAGATTGATGATCTTGATCGATGGTTATGGAGACTCCAGACCAAAGTCTATATATTATCGAAACGATTTTACTTGAGAAAAAATTCTAAGTAGTTAATTATGTCCAATCACACACTGCACAAAAATTGAAGTTGAAGTCAACATAAAATATTGTTTTTTTTAAAGGTTTTGTTGAATTTATTGCTAATTTTCAACAGAAACATGATGAATTATTTACATATTACATTTAGGAACGTATTTTGCATACACACGTGTACATTATAGATTCAACATTTGCTAAATCTAGTACCGGAGGTTTATCTTTTTAAGTACTCGTCATCCTGTAAGGTATAAGTACATATAACCATAGAAATCACTATATTTAATGCAACTCTTCTATTGATTAATTTAATATGGGTAAGGATTTAGCGTTAATACTATAATCAAATTAGAAATTAAGACGAAAAAAGAAACAAAAGGCATTCATGTCTGTGACTAACTTTATCTATACTAGCCATGGATATTTACTTGTTTTCTTTATGAAATTTTCCAATATCAAATACTTAGAAACAATGAGAATGAAATAAAGACATGGGTGGCTCTATTATATTAGCAAGAGTTTTTTAAGTTAACAAAACATAAACATTTTGTTTCATTACACTACATTGGTGCTGGTTATCAAATGTTTTATTAGTAGATAGGAACGTTTGAATAATTTAACTCAAAATTTTAGAATATTGGACAATGTTATATTGTGGAATATTTTAAAAAAATTAAAATGTTGAAAAAAATTTGTTAAGTTCATACAGTTTTTTTTTTGGTTATCTATATTAATCCTGTCTATTTGTCTAACCGTTGTCACGTTAATAATATTAATTTCTCATATTTTAATTTTGGCTTTAGGCCTTTAATTTCATTGAGTCGCCCGTGATTAAAGATTTCTCTAGAGAAATCTCGACAGTTCAAAAGTTGATTCACTTTTATCAGGCTTTTCATCATATGCATATAAGGGGAATCTTGGACATGCATGTTGATCATATACTTAAAAAAAAAAGGTGTCCACAGCTTGTTCTATGTGAATGGAATTTGCTAGTGCTTTAAGTTCATGTCCTACACAAGGGACTGTGACCTAAAGTTAGGGCAATGTAGTGCCCATAATTGGCTCTTGTGGATCCCAAAGGCCAGTTTTTAAGGTTACTTGTACGGATTTAAAGTTATTCCCCTGCAAGTGTTCGAGTTCTAAGCATATCGAAGATTTGCTCGATCGAACTTATCATATTTGATTTCTTGATTGTTGGATTACTTTTGTGAAACATAAATTTTATATAAAAGTGTATATATGGAGGCGGATTCATGTTGAACGAAACGATGTGACATGATACGATCAATATATATATTTTGAGCAGTTGATTAGGGCCATTTTTGTGGGTAAATCCTTAAAAGAGCTTTTAGTTTTTGTTAAAAATATGCCGCCACTAAACAAAATTGAACCCTAGTCCTTTTTTAACTTAAGACTCAATTAAATCAACAAGCCAAGACTCTTTCTTGTATACAAAAGTGCTAATATATGGAGCATATATATACACACTCCTATATAGGGGCGGATCTAGCGTGTAGTATACGGGTTCCAGGGAACCCAAAAATTTTTCCGTAGATCCTGTATTTTTGTTAAAAAATTTATTATATATCTACTTGTGAACCCAGTTATTATTGTATATTAATTTAAAATTATGACAAAAATCTATATAATATGTCTCTGCTCCTATATTTATGATTATTTTTGCTTGTCTTACGTAAATAGCGACAGTGTTTATGAATAGTCCCACGTAAGCCCACTACATACTACTATGTACTCAAATGTCTTCTTCGCTTGGACGAGAAAAAGAATTAATCTCATACTGCCAACGTAAAAGATGCCTTAGGAAGAAAAGGGAAATGATACTATAAGAGAGGCACAGATTCATGCACTAGCTAGCATACGTAATTGATCAGATAGCAATCGAGAATAAGGAAAGGAAGATAGAGATGCGACAACTGTTTACGTTGGCAATCATATAAGTACTAATTAAAGTTGGAAAAAAGAATGAAGTACAGCTCTATAGATTTTTTCTAGCTACTTGATAATAGAAGTCAACTTCTTACACACTCAAACACACATTTGTATGATGATATGATAGAAAGGAAAATAAGATAAAGATGAAAGAGAAAACGAAGACGATTCTTGGCATCACACAAATTTAGGGACGGAGCTAGAGTACCGCGAGCAGGTTAGGTCGAACCCAATAGCTTTAGTTCGAACGCTGGATTTGAATAAAATTCATTGAATATGCATAAATTATTAAAAAAATATTTGGCACAATTTATTAATTTAGAACCTACTAAATTAAAACGATAAGGATTCCAAACTCATAAACTTGAAATCCCTGCTCCGCCTCTTCTCAAATCCGCTTTTTGGTAAAACATATTTCATAGGTTTGAAGAAAGAAAGAATTATGTCACATAGAGGGAGAAGAAATAAAATAGATTTGTGAAAATTTTTCATTTACCTGCTTTAGAATTTACATAATTGATTCTCTCTCATTTTGTTTTAGTTTTAACATAGTATTAAGTGGTGGAACGATACAACAAACTTTCAGCATTTCAGATAGCCTATCTTCTAGATAGTAAAATTCACTCTTAAAATTGTCCAACATAATTCAGACAATAGCGTCACGAATTCAGATTCATGTCAACTATATCTAGCTAGTTGGGTTTTTTCTATATAAATAAACTTTTAGTTAAATTAAATTGTGTCAATACTCAATACAAATAAGTTAATAAAAATGCACCCCTATTGTGATACTACTTACTTGTCCATACACATATTTTACGTACATGAAAGGTGCTTAAACAACAACATGCAAGCAGAACAAGAACAACAAATGTCGGAAGAAGAAACCGACCAATTGAAACGAAGTACCCACAAACCTAAATCAGAATGCTCTACTAATACGCGGGCTACAGTTGAAAATGTAAGTTTTCGAGACAAAATCTTCCCCAAGACCACCATGCATACTGATTTCGAAGCTTCAATTTTTTAATAAATTTACCCTAGAGGATGAAACAGAAAACCTCACCAATCAGCCTCACTTCATCTACATCACTAAAACTGATAAAACTAGACTTTATCGTCCCTGGAACCAAGCCTTTATTTATCAAACTACTAGGGAAAAGATGGCTTACAATGTGCTAAAAGTAAAATTAGAACAACTGTGGCATTTATCGGAACCATTTGCATTAATTGACTTATATTTTGAATACTACCTACTAAAAATCTCAAAATTATAAAACTACAACAAAATCCTCCATCAAGGATTGAGGTTTATTGGATCCCAGTGCCTTACCATTAGACAAAGGAAATCTAAATTAAACTTGGCCATTGCAAATATTAACATATCCACCACTTTGATTCGCCTACAAGAACCATCAACTGAGTATACTTAAAAAAAATAGCAAATCACATATGGAAGCTGCTAAAGATAGACACACGCAAAGTCCAAACCACTAGAGGTCGGTATGCTTGTCTCTGCATTCTATCACTAATTGACAAACCCTTACCAAAAATGTGTAGGAATTCATTTACAGCAAATTCATTATGAAGATGCCAATTCAATCTGTATTAATTGTGGATGTCTAGGACACACATGTTCAAACTGTACAAATACCAAGTCTAATACTTCCAAAACTATTACTACTAATAAATCCACACAAACAATTACCTCAACAACTACACACTTAGACACACATGATCAATGGAAAGCAGTGTCTTATTTCAAATCCACTTGAAAATCACCATCCCAAAACTAGCAAAACAATACTGACCCCTCCAAATTTGATCTTAACAAAGACCACAATTTCAGTCATAACCAACAAGGGACCATACTACCAATACCTCTCACAATACCAATACCATTTACAACACCATAACCCTAACCAATATTTTGGTATTGAAACCCTAAAGCCAATTCGAATTTCTTCAACAAACCTACCCCTATGACTAGCCCACCCCCCCCATAATATCCCCCCACTATGCATGCCTTACACCTACCGCCTCCTCTTATATAGTAATCATAATCATCTGCAAAATCAAAATATCATTCATAACACTACTAACGAATCATCTCCCATCGTTTCACAAACATTCCAATTTTCAACACAACTGTGTTAAAACACATATACCAACCAACACACCTCCTAATTCGATGCAAAAAAAAAAAAAAACCAAAATCTACAAAAATAACATAAAACAAATAAACTAATTACTCACACTAGCAAAATATTGGTTCCTACAATATCCCTATCAAATGATATCAATTCTCCTAATCATCATACCATCAAAGACCCTATAGAATCTACACTACCACCTACAAACTTCCAACTATAAGTTTCCAAAACATCTCTACCATGCCTAAACATAAAACCCTCAATTTTCAATATTACCAATACAACAATTCCACTATCAGTTGCCATAAATTTCAATGATACCACTACCAATACTACTCAAACCATCATAAACCCTAGCATACCTACACTATCATCTATTGGACTTCAAATTTCAAATGACAAAAAAGTGATGAGCATTCTCCCGCACTCATGATCACACTGATACTACCATAACCCTTACTGCTGGAAAATTAATCAAACAACATCCACCGGTCACTTCAAAAATTATACCACTAAAGCCACCACAAATTCAACTAACAAAAATTAATACCTTACACAAACCATGCAAGCTTCAACCTCTTCCACAAATAACACCCTTTCAAATATCAACCCCACAGACACCAACTCAGTCATAACGATTGATACACAACGATTATCCTTCTAAATCATACCTAGTGCCAATGTATCCTTACCACTATCAACAATACCGTAGCAATACCCACATGCCACAATGCCACTACCACAACAATGTACGGATCAACCATTATACCTTACCACCTCCAATTCTACTACAACAAACTTCGACATCATCACCCCCACCACTAATAAACCAACACCACCACAACCTGCTTCATGAACCATATAGATTTTTTCAACCACCATGACCAACACCATCTCCATCACCGCCAGACATCACTCTCATACAACAATAAATTGGGATTTTAATAGACAACACAGATGCTTTCACCAACATTATTCAACAGGGCATCTACACGCCCATGCATTATGACCTTTCCATGAAAATACTGCATCAACAAGAGATAACCACCTTAGAACTCCAAACACAACTTCTAATATCCATAAATGGAATATGCACCTCCATCAACACTACTCGATTTGGCATACACCCCACCTGACAACTACTTTCGATGGTTTGTGCCCCACCAACCCAAGGAGGAATCTCCCTCACCAAATCACCAAGCACAGGAGCAAATGGAACTACAGTAACCAATGCAGATGATAATGTATCCAATTACAACATCACCTTTGTCACCGATGGAAAAAAACCAATATCAACCACAGGAAGAAGAAGAAACACACACTTTGGAGACATTTATGGAGTCATTAACACTGAATTAATCTCTCATGAACTCCATGCAAGAAAATATCAAAGAAAATTTCTAATATTCATTCCGTCACTCATGGAGAAAACATCCTTGCATGTTTGACTCGACCTTTACTCATTGGAGGAAGAATATGTTATCCTGATGATACCAGCGCTCAACGACATACTATCACATGCTCTCCATCAACCTCCACACCTGCTTATGCACCTGGAGCTATCATTATCCAACTATGTCTTCATCACAGCGATCATCTTATGAAGATAATGCTATGTAATTGTATATAAGCTAATGGACTTGAATTTTGTAGGAACCTCTACTTTTTACTAAGATGGAACAACCAATCCATTTTATGCCTCACTAAGACAAAAATGCAGGATCATACTACCCTACTTCAACAATTGAATTTCACTGATCTCATTCAAGTAGTCGCTCATGGTCATAGGGATAGTTCTTCTTTGGCATGCAAATGAGCTCATAGTAGACCCGTTGGCAGTCACAAGCCGAGAAATTCATGCCTCTGTTGAGGTAGGCACCACCCTCCTAAATGATTTTTTATCAGTTGTTTATGCTAGTAATCACTATACCAAAAGGAAAATCTTATGAAAAAACTTACAAGAATTTAATAATTACCATATATTATCTTGGTTCTTATGCGGAGATTTCAACGAGTTTATGTTCAGCCTAAGATAAATTATGTGGAAACTCTCTTAATCAAAAGACAACTGCGATGTTTAATAACTGTCTAAACTCTATTAACATGCTTCATCTAGGCTTCACTGGATCACAGTTTACGTGTACTAACAAACCTAAAATACGAACTAATGCGAGCATTAATAATACATCTCCTAACAGATTAATAACGGAACAACAACAACAACTACCAAGTATAGTCCCACAAGGTGGGGTCTGGAGAGGGTAATATGTAGACAAGCCTTACCCCTACCCAAAAGGGTAGAGAGGCTATTTCCAATCGACCCTCGGCTTAGAGAAGGAAAGGGAAAGCAACAACAAAAACAAAAACAAAAACAAAAGAGCATTAGTAATTCCGGCAGAAATCGCATAAATAGTTATCTAAACATAAAAATTATACATAAAATGACATGCAATAATATCAAACAGTAGCTACCATAAATAACTACCATAAGGGGGACACAATCCAATGCACGAATCATCTATGAGTCGCCCTGACAAGCCTCACCCAACCCCGGGGAAGGAGTACAAAAAATTCTAGGAGCCCCTATCCTACAACCCTGATACTAGACCTCCAGACTTTTCTATCAAGGGCCATGTCCTCGGAAATATGCATCCTAGCCATGTATGCATCCTAGCTATGTCATGCCTCCCTCTGCCTCTCCTCACGCCGACCACCGCCAGTCGCTCACAACTTCTCACCGGGGCATCGGGACTTCTCCTCCGCACATGCCCGAACCACCTGAGCCTCGCTTCACGCATCTTCTCATCCACCGGGGCCACCCCCACCTTCGCTCGAATAACTTCATTCTTAATCTTATCTAACCTGGTGAGTCCACACATCCACCGGAGCATCCTCATCTCCGCAACCTTCATTCTCTGAACATGAGAGTTCTTCACCGGCCAGCACTCCGCCCCATACAACATGGCAGGTCTAACCACAACTCTATAAAATTTTCCCTTGAGTTTCAGTGGCACTTTCTTGTCACACAGGACTCCTGATGCAAGCCTCCACTTCGACCATCCCGCTCCTATAACGGAGAGACTAGATAAATCTTTTGCTAACAAACCCTAGATAAAATTATTTGAAGATGCTACTGTTTTAGACCTTTTAAGAACCCATTCAGCCCATTGTCCATTACTACTTAATCTATAAAAACCCTTCCCAAAACCTACCACTAACTTGAAGTTTGAAAAAATGTGGCTAAGCCACCCAGATTTTAACTATATTGTCTCAGCTCACTGGAACTCTAGCTAGTTATACTTTGATTCATTACATAATTTTACTACTCATATTAAAGATTGGAACATTAATACTTTTGGAAATATTTTTTCCTTAAAAAGTAGAGTACTTTCCAGATTAGATGGCATTCAACGAATGGATCCCCACAAAAAAAATATTCATTTCACTACAATCTAGAAAATAGGCTTCTAAGGGACTTAAAGATCCTCTTACGAGCAGATGAGGACTTTTGGTAATTAAAATCTTGGATACAATGGCTAAATGAAGGAGATGCCAATACTAATCTTTCCACCTTATAACTATTCAAAGGCGCAGACGTAATCAGATACTTGGAAATGTTGACACTGTTGGATATTAGACGTTAGATCCACTTTGCATACATGACATAATCACTAACCACTTTCAACTGTTACGCACAACTCAATTCACATCTACCCCAAAATTATATTCTACTTATTCATATAATGTTCTTCCCAATGATACATACCAAATACTAACACAACCACTTACCTATAATGAAATTTATCGGGCAATCACTTCCTTCAAACATTTAAAGGCTGGTCTCGGATGGTCTACACCTCTTTTTCTTCCAACAATTCTAGGAGGACACAAAACTAGTTGTAACTACAATATGCACAAATGCATTCTCAACCGCTACCATCGCAATAGACCTCAATAAACATTCATTATACTAATCCCCAAAGTTCAAAACCCAGAAAATATAACTCAATATCGGCCATTTGGACTAAGGGTGTCATTCGGGCCGGGCCCGGGCCTAAACGGGCCTGACGGGCCGGTCCGGGCGGTCCTGGGCCTGGTGGGCTTTATTCGTGGCGGTCCCGGGCCTGGAGGTCCTGGAGGGTAGGACCGGTCCGTGACGGGCCTAAGCCCATGTGGTCCTGGGCCTGGCGGGCTTTGTGGGCTTTTAATTAAAAAAAAATTATTTAATAATGATTAATTATCTATATATGTTAAGTATATATCTATATAATATATGTATATATATGTTAATTCTATATATTATGTGTTAATAATATTAACAATATATATATATATATATATATTATATTAAGTGTATAGATATACATATATGTTAAGTATATATGTTAAGTATATATATGTTAAGTATATATATATTAAGTATATATATGTTAAGTATATATATATAATATATGTATATATAAGTTTTTTTTTTGAATTTTTACCTTTGGGCCCGCTAAGGCCCGCCAGGACCGGCCCAGGACCGCTAGCCGATCCCGGTCTTCGCGGTCCCGGTCTCGCGGGTTTAAAGGAATGGACCGGCCCGTCACGGTCTCAAAAGAACAATTGGGCCCGACACACCAGGACCGGCCCGCCAGGACCGCGGTCCCGGTCCGGGCCCGGCCTATAATACAACCTTAATTTGGACTATGTAATACAGTTTAGAAAATCATTACAATGATTATTACTAACCGTATTAGACCTTTCTTGTTCATAACTATTAGCCCAACCGAGAGTAGTTTTATACCTAGTAGACGTGCCATTGATAATGTTATCATAGTACAAGAAGCGGTGATTTCTTTTACAAGATAAAAAGGAAAAATTTGTAACATGATCTTAAAAATTGACCTTGGGAAAGTCTTCGACTGCTTAGAATGGTCTTTCATCTATTTTTCAATACAAAAATTAAACTTTCCACCACACTTAATCAAACTAATAATGTCTTGCATCTCAACCTCCTCTATCTCTATACTAGTCAATGAAAAACCCACCCAATATTTCTAACCAACACGGGGTATCAGACAGAGAGACCCCTTAAGCCTTTATATCTTTAGCATCTGCATGGAATCACTCTCACGCCTCATTAATCTTGCTGTGGATACCCTACGATGGACGCTAGTTAAAATATCTCGTAAATCACCCTATCTTTCACACTTACTCTTTGCTGATGACCTAGTCTTTTTTGCTCAAGATACTGATAAAATGTGCACACCCGTTTTTAACTGCTTGGTTATTTCTTCTTTTATCTTATCACTGATGTCAGTCTTGAATTTCCTCTGCTTTTGTTGCACTGGGAGACAGTTAGGGTAGATTGGGAATTTATGCACTACTAGATCAGCACCTAGCCCTGGCATGTCATTGTATGACCAAGCAAACACATCATTAAATTCGAATAGGAGTTGAATTATTGCATCCCGCATTTTCTCATCTATGTGAATGCTTATTTTGGTTTTTCGAATTTCTTTGGGAGTTCCCAGATTAACCGGTTCGGTGTCATTCAAATTCGGCTTAGGTTTATTCTCAAAGTGTTCCAATTCTCAATTTATTCCCTAAAAGCCCCTTCTTCGTCATATTTCGGATCATGGTTTATTATTTCACAGTTAGGCATCATGTTTGGATCTGAGCATGAAGTCCACAAGCATGCCATGTTATTTAATGCCGCATTACTATGACTGAAAAGGAAAGAATAAAGGAGAAAATAATAAGAATTAGAAAGAATGCAAAAATAACGATGAAATATTGATTTCATTTCTTGGAATTTGGGAAGGTAACAGGGCTACATTTGGGAAATTAAAGACAAGAAAACAAAGAAAACATCCTGAAATAACTCGTGATGCAGAAAAATGATAGGATAAACTCCCGCCTGACTGGGAATGGCGTAGCCTTCCAATTCTGCAATTTAGCCTCTGGTCCCACATACAGCACCTCAACGGTGCTAGTACCTTCTCCCAATTGAACCATATTGACATTGTAAAGCATTTGGCTCATAGCTCCACATATGTCTTCTATCTCTTCAACTGTGAAGATCTCATCTTCTTCTTCTTCATTGTACCTCGGGTGAACGAAGGTTTGGTATAAATGTGGTAATGGCTGCGGTAGAACCCATCCGTTTTCCTTTCTTTTATCAGCCCATTTCTCATCTTCAGGGGTAGGGTGGAAGCCTACTCCAAAGAAATTTTTGGTTGTGGGCAAAGTTATCAGCTTCGATATTCCTTGTAAGGACTTTCCCAAACCTTTCCCTAGATGGAAGCCGTGCTTAATCATCTCTTTTGCCACCATAATTGAGGTATTAGACAAGAAAGGCTGGGGAAAATGGCTCCCCTCCTCATGTTGATCTGCCAATACAATCTTAAAGGCCTGATAGACGATGTGTTCACTCCCTTCTTTCGCTTCTAGACACGGGATAGATGGATCCCGATAGATTGATTGCTCATCTTCCCCGTGGACCACAATCTCTTGCTCCTCATGATCGAACTTTATCATCTAGTGGAGGGTAGAGGGTACAGCCCCGGCCGCATGAAACCATGGTCTTCCCAGAAGAAAGTTGTAAGATGTGTCCATATCCAGAACCTGGAAGGTTATTTTGAAATCCACTGGGCCAATGGTCAAGAACAAGTCGATCTCTCCGATCGTGTCCCTTTTTATGCCATCAAAAGCCCGTACACATACATTGTTGGGTCGAATTCTTTCGATCCCAATTTTCATGCATTGTAAAATTGAAAGCGGGCAAATGTCTACCCCAGAATATCCATCTATCATGACCCTCTTGACGTAGAAACCTTCACATTTGACAGTCAAATGCAGAAACTTGTTGTGGGCTTCCCCTTCCGAAGGCAAATCAGCTTTGATAAAAGAGATCTGATTAACTGCAAAGAATCTCTCTGTCATTCGTTCAAGCTGCTCAACTGAAGTCTCAACCGGCACATATGCCTCATTCAAAGTTTTCAATAAGACATTTTGATGCTCAGTGGACTTCATCAACAAAGACAACATGGACACTTGCTCTGGGTACTTGCGCAATTGGTCTAACACCTCATAGTCAGGCATTTGCATTTTCTGAAAAAAGGCTTCCGCTTCTTCAGTGCTTACACCTAACGAAGCTACTGCAACTGTCGGAATATTCCGACTCCCGGATCAAAATATCACCTATCGATCGGATTCCGCCAAAATTCCAACTTCGCCAAAATAGGCTAACTTCTCACCGGACCTCCAAAATTACTTCCGATTGCGCTCCTAAGTCTTAAATCATCCCCCGAAACTAACCGAATCATCGGAATTCAGTTCCGAGCCCTCTAACTCATAAGTCAACATTGGGTTGACTTTTCCAACTTAGGCTTTCCTTAAAGAGATTAATTGTCCCATTTCCTACCAAAATCGATCCGAATTGACTCAAAGTTTGCACACAAGTCACATTCGACATTACGGACATGCACCAACTTTCGGAATCGCATTCCGATCCCGATATTAAAATTTTCACTTCCGGTCGAATTTTCTCATAAACCTTCAAATTTCTATATTTAGCCAAATGACTTCAAAATGACCTCCGGACATCCGAATTCACTTCCGATCGCGTTCCCAACTCCAAAATCACCATACGGATCTATTCCCGGACTCGGAATCCCAAATGGACATCTATAACTCTAAAATGCCTTCCAACCCAAATTTATGAAATTCTTCTAAAATACTAACTTCCACCATATACGCCGAAATGCTCACGGGTTATCAAAAACCAAATCCGGACATACGCCCAAGTTCAAAATCATCATTCGAGCATGCTGGAACTTTTGGATCCCAATTCCGAGGTCATTTACTCAAAATTCCAATCCTAGTTCATTTCTTCAACTTTAAGCTTTCAAAATGAGAATTTCCATTTAGATTTGACTCCAAACTTCCTGAATTTTAATTCCGACCATACACACAAGTCAATATACCTGAGATGAAGCTGTTCATGGCCTCAATCTGCTGAATGACGCGTCGGAGCTCAAAACGACCGATCGGGTCGTTACAGCGCCAGACATGCTGATATTGATAGGGTGCCATTGTTTATCCTAGACAACTTTATCAATTGACCAAGAGAGCCTCTCCATACACAGAATGAACAAGTAATAGTGGATTGGGTCCCTTTATCTAATGCCCCCGGAGGGCTTGAAGGAATATGTTTTTGCCCCCTTTAAGGATTGAGATGTTAGATGGGGATAATGCATGACAAGGTTAACTTAGTCGGCCCAAGAAGGACGTTGAAGGCATGCGGTGTATCCGAAAGACCACTCTAATGTGCCAAAAGCCTTTTCTAAGTCAATTTTGAGAATCATATAAGCCTGGATCCCTTTTATTTTTCCAAAATTATTAATATATTCTTGGACAATGATTGCATAATCAAAAGCCCTCCTATATGATATGAAACTAGCCTAGCTAGGTCGAATTATTTCTGGTTGCATTGGCTTGATCTTATTAACAATGATCTTATTGATGATCTTGTAGACAATATTACAAAGCCCTATTGGGCCAAAGTTTTTTAGGAGGCTTGGGGATATTTGGGGATGAGATAGCGTATAGTTTGATTCGTGGTCTGATCCATGGAGTGAGTGTTGAAGCATTATGAACAGAAGTCAATTACTGAGTTTCCTATAATGCTCCAGTACCTTTGGTAAAACAAAGGTGAAGCCTATTCGGGCCTGGAGCCTTGAAGGCGGGAGATTGGACATTTTTGTTTTGCTAAAATCAAGTGGCCTATCCACGATGTCTCTTTTATCGTCTAATAGAATATGAGTCATGTCTAGATGGCTGGTTGGGGAGATGGGAGCTTGGGTGTGTGAGAAAGT
This sequence comes from Nicotiana noctiflora, assembly GCA_032618575.1. Classification (NCBI taxonomy): domain Eukaryota; kingdom Viridiplantae; phylum Streptophyta; class Magnoliopsida; order Solanales; family Solanaceae; genus Nicotiana; species Nicotiana noctiflora. The sequence continues at coordinate 16,527 of JASVEL010001208.1, forward strand.
GTAGAGGCTCTTGAAGAAAAGCATAATAGAAGCTTTAATGTCCCCTTGGTCATAGAGCAAGTTGCCATTTTTCACTTTAAGGGACAAGATCATGTTTCTTCTTCTCCTATTAAGAGTGGAGGTGTGGAAGAATCTAGTGTTGGCATCCAATTAAGTTAGCTAATTAACCCTTGACTTAAGTTCTTAGAAGTCTTCCTTATTCTTGAGGATGGAGTCTACTTCTCTAGTCAGGTTGCTTTCTAGGTTTAACATGTAATTGCTGAACTAGTAGTTTGGTGATATTTAGATCCCAGCAATTCTGACTGGGGTCCTTCTCTTTTTGCGAAATATGTTTCCAAAAGTATGCATGTTCTACTTGGTTGCAATGCTTTTGAAAGATTCAGTTGATTGGATTAGAGGGGAGTTATCGGTGAAAGCCTCATTGATGATACTAGGGAAGGAAGGGTGGCTAGTCCATATGGATTCAAACTTTAAAGAGCTGTTGGAATTATTTGTTTAGGACTATTTGAACGAGACAATGATCTTAGTGGGTCCTAGGGAGGTGTATGACAGTAGCATCAGGGTACTGGGAAATCCATCACTCGTTAGCAAAGCACTTATCCATCCTTTCTAGAATCAGACTACTCCTATGTTTGTATCATTTGTTTGTCCAGATGAATTTTCTTCTTTTGTACCCTAAGTCGACTAGTATGTGTCACAGCCCCAAATCCGGTCGTGATGGCGCCCAGCACACTGCTAGGCCAACCTGACCAATCAACAACAATCATAGAGCTATGAGCTCGCCTTATCCCATTTAAGCATATCAATTGTAAAATAACAGTGATGTATATATCGAAACAGGGGAACCAAGTCCCAACGCATTCCAACTCCCATAGACCGAAGGGTCAAGAGTCATGAGCCTCTACAGAGTATACAAAGTGTAAATAGTGAATATAACCGTGCACAAGTGTGGGATGATCAGAACAAAAATACAGACAAACTGGAGAATCAGGTCCTGCGAACGCTGGCAGCTACCTCGACTGTCCAAAAGCACTCCCGAGCCGCAATAGAATTAGCTCCACTGTGATGTACCTGGATCTGCACACAAGGTGCAGGGAGTCGGGTGTGAGTACTTCCAACTCAGCAGTAATAAAAGTAAATAATGCTGAAGGGAAGAAAACCACGATAGGCACTATCTCATGCTACACAATACGGAACTATCTTTTTATTCCTTTCAAGCATATGTGAGTAGATTATTTAGAAATCTCAATTTTAGCTACTTTCTTTCATAATAATATACCAATACCTCGATACAATCTCAAGCAGTGCAAGTCCGCACTCAAATCAGCCCCTCGGGCTCAGCACTCCTTATCAATTTACACCAGGAGATCTGGTCAATAAGGCAACTAATGCATGTGTGCCAGTAATGTATGAGTGTTGAATGTTATGCCATGTAGTACACGTAAATCAATGTATGTATGCCATGCAATGCATATGACCGCTACGGCGTGTAGCCCGATCCAATTTAGGTACCCGTGCTCACTGTGGGGGTTCAGACTCTGGAGGGGCTCCTACAGCCCAAGCACAATATTAATATCACACCTGCTGCGGCGCGCAGCCCGATCCGTATACCACTGCGGCGTGCAATCTGATCCATGCATGTGTATGCATATGCTCACATAAATTGTCATGCCCTAACATATGGCCCTCGGCCCCAATCAGTCAAACAAATAATCAAGAAAGCCCTACGGGCAACAATATCATATTAGCTCACAGCTAAAAAAAAATGTTATTAAGACCTTGTTCAAGTTTTTCATAACCTTATAAAATGCTGAATATCAAAATACCATTTAAAACCTTAAATTTAGAATAAAATATGCACAGTGTTATCAAGACAATGATACCAATCCTTGAAGGATCCAAATAATCGGCACGAAGCCCAAGCATGATAATTAGTCCAATTCATTTCAACAATTAGGTGTTATTATTTATTACGCGGGACGGACCAAGTCACAATCCCCAATGGTGCTCTACCCCACGCCCGTTATCCATCGTGCAAGTCACCTCAACACAGCACTAAGATGTGCAAGTCCGGGGTTTACTAACCCTCAGGACATCATTTACAAGTATTACCCACCTCGAACCAACAAAAACTCATGCCCTCGACGCCTTAGCTCCTCGAACCGGCATCCACGCACGTCAAAACTAGCACAAATCAGCACAAATATATCAAAATAGGCTAATGGAACATAACCCAATCGAAAGAACTCGAAAAATATCAAAAATTACGAAATTTGCAAAACCCGAGCCACGGGCCCACATCCCGAAAAATTTCGAAACTCATATTTCCAGAACCCTCGTCTCGCCACGAGTCCATACATATAAAATTTACCAAAATTGGAGTTCGATTGGCCTTTCAAAACCCAAATTTTCGTTTTCAATATCTAGGCCACAATCCTTCACAATTTCTACCCAAATTCATGAAGATTGATGTTAATTCTACCAAAAAATGATGTTTTTGAGTCAAGAAACTTACCTCCGATGAATACCCGATGATTTCCCAGCGTTTTCCCGTGATTTCTTCTCTCTAGGGCTCAAAATTATGTTTTTTGGGTATATGAACCCGTGAGCCCTCTGTTCTGCAATTTAACTCACTGCCTGAACATTTAACCCTACGCGATCGCAGCACTGGGCTCGCGATCGCGATGCACAAATCCTGGGCTGTCAACTTTTCCTCTACGCGATCGCGTGAACCTGGACGCAATCGGAGTGACCCACTTAGCGACCCTACGCGATCGCATCAATACACCCGCGATCGCGATGCACAACCAGTCGACCTTACGCGATCGCATCTTTCTTCCCGCGATCGCGAAGAACAATTTTCCGGCCTCACTCCGATACACTACGCGATCGCAGACTCAACCTTGCGATCGCAGAGCTTCCCAGCTTTGCCCTACGCGATCGCAGACTCACCCTCGCGATCGCAGAGCTCAACATCCTCCTCTTACGCGATCGCATACATAGCTTCGCGATCGCGAAGCACAAAAATTCTCTGCATTTATTACAACAGAAAGAGCAGTGCCTTTGGCACAAATTGGTCCGTTTGGACCCCCGAATTCATCCCGAGGCTCCCGGGACCCCAACGAAAACCACCAACATACTCCGAAATACGATACGAACTTGTTCCAATCATAAAAACATCATCCTAAGTTTCTTCAAAACTTTCAAAACTAACATTCAATCCAAAACCCGATCAAACGACGTCCGAATGACCTGAAAATTTGCAGACATATCCAAAATCACATAACGAAGCTACAGGAATTGTCGGAATTCCATTCCGACCCCCGGATCAAAATCTCACCTACCGTTCGGATTTCGCCAAAATTCAACCTTCGCCAATTCAAGCCTAAAACTACACCGGACCTCCAAATTCAATTCCGATTGCTCTCCTAAGTCATAAATGATCCCCCGAAACTAGTCAAATTATCAGAATCCGATTCCGAGCACTCTAACTCGATAGTCAACTCTAGGTTGACTTTCCATATTCAAACTTCCTTCAAACATGCTATTTGCTTCATTTTCCATTCAATTCACTCCTAACTCACCCGATAGGTTCTAACACCGATATAGAAGCATAAGATATGTTAATGCAAGGTAACGGGGTGGAAATTCCCATAACAACGGGCCGGGTCGTTACAGTATGCATTCATTAAGGTAGTTCCAAAATAAATTACTATGACTTGAGTTAATGGAGTAGACCACAAATTTGTCCCTAGCTTTTAAGACATAATTGAAGTCTCCACCTATAAACCAATTGTTAGGATTGCTTTTGGATATAATAACCAAACTTTCAAAAAACAACTTCTTATCAGCTAAAATATTGCTAGCATAAATAGCTGAAAACAACCAAGGTGAGTGGGATGAGAGTACCTTTACCATGATATGGATGACCTTAAGAGTAGTGGAAACCTCATCAATAGTGGCACGGTCTTTTTTCCACATCATCACTATCCCACCGATAAGTCAACAGCCGGAGATTGGATAGGCATATCGTAATGCAACTCCTTCGTCAACTTTTTGGGATCACCCATCTTTGTTTCTAGCAAGACCAACAGCGCTGGATTGTGGAGCTAAACCATGTCCATGTAGTGCCTTCTAAACTCTGCACTATGTCCCCCTCTAACATTCCATATGATTTAGTTCATCAGGGGTGGTTGAAGGTTTCAGGATTGGTTTATGTGAGGCTTCTCTGATCCCTGAGGACACCTCATTAGTTTCTTTTGGTTATTTTCTTTTCATGCTTAAGACTGAGGTCAAATCGGTAGTGGTTTGGTCGCACCTTCAGTGTTGTGAGAGACTAGGCTCAGAACACACTTGGTCATGGTTCTAGTACACAATAGTACAAGCACTTCGCTTGTCTCGAACTGAACTCAATTGCTTTGACTAAGTCTAGTAGGAGAGAGTTTAAGTGAAGGGGGCCGTAGGTTGTTCCTTCCATTTCCGGTAGGCTTTTCCTTTTCAAAAAATCTAAGGCTTTGTTGATTTCCTTTGTTATATTTCCAGCGGTGGTGACTGGTTCTTCTCTATTAGAGCAGAAGGTGATGGAGTTTGGTGGTTTTGGGATTTGATAGTCACAAATACCATAGACACTGCTGGGTCCTCCGTTCCTAGGTCTAGGAAGATGGGGATTGACTAGAACGCCTAAAAGATTAGGGTGTTGAGCATTGGTCGGTCCAAATTAGGTTTCATGTTGCCAATGGTTGTCATTTACTACCATATACATGGGCCGAAGGTTGCCAAGGCTCTATTTAGGGATTCAACCATTACCCTCACTAGATGCACCGAGTTTTGGAAAATTGGTGTTACTTGTTGATTTTCCTAGGTGAAATTGTAATCTAGTCCCTGTTCTCATATCACCACTTCAAGCCAGGATGTTGGCGAGTGGTCCAGTTGCAGTGGTAGCGATGTCACAATCGTGGGTGGTGGCTGATGTTTTTCCTTTTTTATGCTTTTTTGTATTGCTAATTTATGTAATGGTGGGCATTATGTTAACGAGCTAGTTCATAATGGAATCGTTTGGTGTCAAATCTAGGTTAGTGGAAAGGTCATCGGTTAATGCTTCTAGAGAAGTGGATTCGAAATTAATATGGTATCTGTTTGAATGGATGGAAGTTGTCATGTCACCTAAGGTTGGGTGGGTTCTCAAGTGACGTACTTGAGTGTTCATGAAATGTGGTGAGTTTTTCCAATTGGAGTAGTCCACTGAGAGAGGAGTGGGGGACGCGTAGGTATTTGGTAGGGGTGATTACTTAGGTTGTGTGGCTTCGATTTGTTATGGACCCTTATTATTGTTTTTTTATTGGCTTGGTTGCCCAATGCCACACCTTCAGTATTGTTTGTGTTTGAGGTTAGCCTATGGGTAGGGGCCCCCTTGTAGCTATCATTAAATGGACCAGTGGAACTTTTGACATCAGCTCCATTAGGCCCCATTCCCGCCTTATGGTGGCGCTATACTTCGGTTGGAGCGGCGTGTATTGGCTACTGTAGAGTGGGGTGGTATTTTATTTATTGATAGGGCTGCTGGGCCTATTGTTATTTTTGGATTGAATAGTATTGCACTTAGAATTGTATTGAAAAGTTTTATTTTCCAGAAACTTACTTGAGTTTGGATCGAACATTTTTACCTGGATTTTTTGTGATTTTGGTGTATGAAGCTGATTGTTTTCATTTTTTATATTCTTTTCCTTCATTGATTGTTGACTTGTTTTCTTTCATCTAGGAAAAGTGATTGTCTTCCATCCATCTTCCTCCCCTTCCTTAATATTTATCCCTAAATTTTATGGTATTTCTTTTGACAGTGGTAGTTGGGATTATTTGAAATGGCAATTTTTTATTGTGTGACCAATTCTTTCACATGTTGTGCATAACGTACATTCACCTTCATAAATCACTTCTTTCTTGTGGTCACTAATGATTATTGATGTTTCAACTAGGTTTTTAGGGGTACTTAGATACAGATGTGTGCATGTGTTCCTCTCAATGTAGAAGAAGTGTATGAGTCAATTTTGAATAATTTGCCCAGTTTCCTACCAACATTTTTCAACATTTCTTTGTCGTAAAATTATGTTGGAAGTTGGATTAGGTGAATCCATATGGTTGTGGAAGAGAGAGTAGCTTTTTGTGGTAAGGATTTTGGGTCCCATTTACGTACTGAAAGGAAATTCCCAAAGATGAACCACGACCCTAGATGTAGTGCCTTAACCATTAGTTTTCTCTAGACTAAATTTGACAATTAAGAAGTCCTATCCTAGGTCAATAAAGATTAATTGTTCAGATTGTTTCCATAGGTCAATTAGTTTAGATCAAAGATAATGATGAGGCATTCTTCATCCAAAGACCTTTATAATAACAGAGAAGCGCTGTGGCTGATATGGGCAGTTCTTGTCTTCTTGGGAAAAGGTGATTGATCCTTCAATATTGTTTTCTTTATCATCTTTGGTGATTAATGGGGGATCCTCATCGTATTATTCCGTTTGGATAATTACCTTGTTGTCGAGTGCATTTCCTTGTATGAATGTGATGTTGTTTCTTCCACATCCATTGGCTATTCTTGTCTTGTAGTTTCAATGGTATAATTGGTGGTATAGTGGTTGTGTTCATGTAGGTATCTTAGAGAGAAGGGACAATTTCTCACTATTTCCCATATGTTCTGAGGTTGTATATCTTTTTAAGATTACACTGAAATTAAGGGTGGGTTTGGTTTGAAGGAGAATATTATCCATGAATAAGTTGTTTTCCTAGAAATTATTTTCATGAATGAGTGGTTTTATCAATTATTTTCTCTTGTTTGGTTGGTAAGTTGAAAATATTTTCCGAAAAATATTTCTATTGTTGGGTTAGAGAGTAGAAAATAGTTTTTTTTAGGAAAATATTTTTTGTGCAACTCTCCTCACCCCTCCCCCTACCACCTCCCCCCACCCCTCCCCCTCCCCCACCACCCCTTCCTTAAGTCTCTAAAAATTGACATAATCTAAAGGAACTAATATGATGCGTTACTTTTAACGCAAAACTCGCATATTTTCGAACATGTAAACTTTATAATTTTTAAACCCTTAAACTATCAAGTACATAAACCTCTGAACTCATAATTTTGGAACATGTAAAATTTGAGCCTTTAAATTGATAAATAATAAAATTAAAAACTGAAATTATATTTTAAATTTTTTTCTGGGAGGAGGGGGTGGGAGTGGGGCTGGGGGAGGAGGTAGTAAAACAAAAACAAAACAAAAATTTAAATTACAAAAAAAAGTAAAAGAAATTATGTGGGGGAGGGGGGATAGGGCCGGTGGGTGCTGGGTGGTGCAGAAAAATGAAAAAACAAAAATTTAAAATTGAAAAAAAAAATTTAAGGTAAACATAAAAAAAAATTGCGGGGGGGAGTGGGGGAGGGGGAGGGGGAGGGGTGGAGGGGTAGTAGGGTGGATGGTAACGAAAAAACTAAAAATTTTAAAAAAACTTATTTTTTGAGAGGGGGTGGGGTGGGTTGGTGAGGTTGAGAAGGAGCTTTGGAAAATATTTTCCTTTCTTTTGATAAGGAAAATATTTTTCTCCAATTGGAGGAAAATGAATTTATAAGGAAAATATTTTCTAAAATATTTAAGCCAACCAAATATGAAAAAATTCCTACCAAACACACCCTAAGAGAAAGAGAATTTCGCTTGAATACCTCGCGAATCTTGCACCATTAGTTTATATTCCACCATATCAAGTCCCGTAGGTCTTATGGTTTTGGGTTTCCACATATCCAATGCCCTAACTTGAAGATCAACTCGGCATGAGCTTTTGGACATTACAATTGCTTTGCTAATTTTTTCATTAGTTGTTTCAAATGAAAAAGAGATTGATAAAGAGAATTTTCCCTTTATATATCTATACAATGAAAATTCGGATTAGTTAAGACATTAGTATGAATATTAAACATCAGATAAAAACTAAAAAAATCACCCTAAGATGCATGTTATCTTAGTTTGCGCTCAAATATTATTGCCACAAAGATGAGATGTTAATATCTATATAATTATGTCAAAAGATAAACCTTGTCAAACTGCAAATTTGATACTATTTTGAAATTGCTCTTGCTAAAAATGTTTATTATTTTCAATGTTCTTCTCGAAAGTTAACCTATTACGTATGCTAAAATAACATAATTATGTAAACCATGACAAGAAAAAAAATTGCAAGCCCAACCAAACCATAAAAGCTAGTTCATGACGTGTTGCATAAGACCATATAAAGAAGCACATATTTCACATCTCTCGTCAATATGAGATTTAACACCCTACCCCACGTCCAAAGGCTGGACATTTGGAGCATAGAATATAATATGTGGGAACAACATTGGAATGACAATGAATTGGGATGAACCTAGTTTTGATACCACGATAAAATAGACATGTAACCTAATTCAAACCCAAAGCTACTGTAATGATACAAGCATGTGAGAGTCACATGGTTAGTTAGTTAGTTAAGAAGGTGGTTAATTGTCGTAAGTAAGTTAAGGGTACTTTGGTCTTTTCAACGCTTCTTTTTCTTCCTCTTGTATATATCGACTGTGTATGAAAGTTTAGAGCTTAGACTTGCACATTTCTCATTTCCTTCAATAACAGAAATCTGTTTCTAGAATCTTCCTCCATTAACGAACTCAAGGAATCCTTACAATTTGACATAGTATGAGAGCATCATGCATGGATCATCGTTGATCTCTTATTTTCAATTACCGTCCTCAATTTCTATTTCTTAATTACTCAAAGTTCAACTGCAAATTGAGGATTTGTCAGTGTTAGAGATGGATTCATCCATGGCGAAAACTGTGCTGATCGATCACATTCATCCTCTTTATATTGGTCCTTCCAACAAACCTACCTCAGTTGTAGTTTCGGTTAATCTTAAAAGCTAAGAGAACTATGTGTTATGGAGTAGGTCAATACGAATCGCTCTTTTGGGGAAGAAAAAACTAGGTTTTTTATTGCAACATGCAAAAGGAATGCGTATGAAGGAGAGTTACTGGAACAATGGGAAACGTGTAATGCCATTGTTCTATCATGGAGTATGAACAATGTAGCACCTGAATTGTTAGTTGGAGTTTTGTATGCATCAGATGCACACCTAGTGAGGGAGGATTTGCGCGAAAGATTCAACAAAGTGAATCGTGTAAGAATTTTTTAATTACATCGTGAAATTACAACTTTAGTACAAGGAACTAGTTCTGTGTCTGTGTATATTTCGAAATTGAAGAAACTATGGCATGAGTATAATGTTTTAGTTCCTTTCCCAAATTGTTGTGAAAAATTGAATGATCATGCATAGAGAGTTATGGAGTTTCTGTCTGGATTAAATGATTCATATGATCAAGAAAGAAGATAAAATCTAATGAAAACTAATGCTCCATCTCTCAATCAGACCTATGCGATGATTATTCGAGATGAAAGCCAACAGACAATTGGTGCAAATCTGATAACATATAAAATGGAACCCCTAGCTATGCAGGCAGGAAGAGGAAAAGGAAGTAAAGAAACCCCTTCAATGTGAGTTCTGTCATTTGAAGGGGCATACCAAAGATAATTGTTACAAAATTATAGGTTACCCTGCTGATTTTATCCCAAAGAAGAGCTATGGTGAAGGTGTGAAGAATGTAGGAGGTTGGCAACAGAATCCTAGTGCTATAAAGCAGGAGGATGGAATGCAGCTGGTAAGCAGAGTGGCTGGAGAAGAAATCCCATGGCAATGATCAATAATGCATATGTATCCCCATCATGTGTGCAAGGCAATGGAGATAATGCATCCAGATCTACTAAGGCAAATGGAACCAGGGGATGCCACTACTTTACAGATGACTAGTATAATCAGATATTGAACCTGCTAAGCAAGGAACCTGAAGAGCACCATGCCAACATGACAAGTACAAGTTCAGGTACAGGTATAATCAGTTTCCTAATGACAAGTTATACACAAAATCAAAAGAACAAGGAGTGAATAATAGACTCAGGTGTCACACATCACATTACCTCTAACATAGAATTATTAACAGATACTAAATGCACAGGAAAGACAGACAAGGATAGATTACATCTTCCTACTAGGGAAAAGGACGACATTACACATTTTGGTAGTGCAACCTTATTAGATAAGAGGACAATCAGAGATGTGTTTTATGTTCCAAACTTCAAGTTTAACCTACTATCAGTTTCAAAGTTAAGTTTCAAAGTTAACTAGGGAGCTAAATTTTAATGTGAACTTCTTTCCTAATTTTTGTATATTTGAGGACATTTGGAATGGCAAGGTGAAGATGAAAGACGAGGTTTATATCTGCACAAAGGTGATCAGTGTGGAAGATTAACTAGTAGAATACGGACTTTCAATACTGTGAGCAGGATGACTGAAGGCTCTTGTGTCATGTGGAAAAAGATATTAGGACACATTTCTTGTCAGTAATAAAATATATAGTAGGTCTACATAATAAAGTTGGCAACGTGCTACAAGATAGATGCCTTATATGTCCCTTGACAAAATAAACTAGAGTAAAATTTTCATTAAGTTATTCAAGAACAGATATGTTGTTTCATCTTGTGCACATGAATTTGTGGGGACCTTCTAAACTTTCTACTTTTGACAGAAAATAATATTTTTTGACAGTTGTAGATGATCATTCTAGATATACATGGTTATTTTTTATGCAGCTAAAATCTAAAGCCACGGTAGCAATAAAACAGTTCTTGACCATAGTTAGGAATCATTTTGGCATTGTGGTTGAAGTGATAAGGTCAGATAATGGGACAGAGTTCTTCAACAAGGAATGTGCAGAGTTGTTGAATGCTCTGAGTATCATCCACTAGAGCAGTTCTCCCTATAATACACGACAGAATGGAATAGTGGAGAGGAATAATAGGCACATACTTGATGATACTGCAAGAGCCTTAAGGTTTGAGGGCTCAATTCCAATCAAATATTGGGGAATGTGTGTCAAGGTAGTTGTCTACTTGATCAACCAACTACAATCTAGTGTTCTAGGGGGCAAGACTCTATATGAGGACATGTATGGCAAGGAACCCAGTCTTGCACACCTTAGAGTTGTACGATGACTTTGTTATGCTACAAATGTAGTTAAAACAGTCAAATTTACAAAAAGGTTCAGAGCAATTATTCTTATGGGCTATTCTAAAACTCAGAAAGGCTACATCTTGTTTGACTTATCTAGAAGGCAGTTCTTTACAAGTAGGGATGTTATTTCTAAAGAATGTGTGTTCCCATTTTGTAAGAAGAATGAGAACAACTCAGTCACTCAGGAGTGTGGGGGAGAAATGAATCCATTGCTCTTTTCTCCCTGACATATTAATGTTTTGCATGAAACAAACAATCGAAATTCCATGGAGGGAGAAGTAGCTCTGCGGGACAACAGGAAGAGTACAACGCAGGAGAACTCAGACGCATGCTCATTGAACTTGCGAGAGATGAATATTGCAAGAGTCCTTGAGAATACACAAGGGAGATCAACTACAATTGAAGATGCAAGAATTTCAAAAAATACAAAGGAAATATCAAACTGAGGATTAGGAAGGAGATACAGATGAGTAGTAGGTAAACACAATAAGCTCGAGACCAAGCAAAAATCCATAAGGCATGTCAAGGAACGAATATGGATGAAAGACTATGTAACAACCAAAAGAAACGCAAACTGCAACTACCCTATATCAAACTACTTAGCCTATGATCTGTCACGACCCCAAATCCGGTCGTGATGGCGTCCATCACATTGCTAAGCCAGCCTGACCAATCAATATTAACAACGGAGCTAGAAGCTCTCTTTAACCCATTTAAGCATTTCAAAATATGAAACAATAGTAATACTTATACCAACAGCGGGGAAACCAAGTCCCAAAATATACTAACTCCCATAGACCGAAGGGTCAAGAGTCATGAGCCTCTACTGAACATAAGTATATAAAGGTTTACTAGATGCCAAGTGCGGAAAGAAAAGTCAATAAAAAATCAAGAGACAGTGAGAAGGAATATCGGGTCCTGCGGACTCTGCAGCTACCTCGAATATCCACAAATGTCGCCTCGCACAGCTATTGGATCACTGCTGAGAGGTACCTGGATCTGCACACAAGGTGCAGGGAGTAAAATGAGTACTGCCAGACTCAGTGGTAATAAACAAGGGTAAGACAGCGCAGATAAGAAATCCGCAATAAATCACTATGTAAGGCTATAATCAGCTACCCTATCACAGAATCAATATTCATTGTACCTGTACTAACATATACCAATAAATAGCATAACAGCTAGCAGATGTAGCTAAATGCAATGCAATGCATGATATGACCGCTACGGCGCGTAGCCCGACTCCAATTTTGGGTACCCGTGCTCACTGTGGGGGTTCAGACTCCGGAGGGGCTTCTACAGCCCAAGCACATCTCATAGAGATATTCCTGCGGCGTGCAGTCAGATCCAACATATATCTCGCTGCGGCGTGCAGCCCGATCCACTACTAGTCAGCTAATATGCAGATACAGCCTCGCGAGGCTCAAAAGTAGTTTTTGAAAACTCTTTTTATCATTTTTCAGTTGGAAAACGGTAATATCAAGTTCCAGAGATTGGAATTAGCATAATAACAGAAATAGCTGCGGACTAGTAGTAAACTAGCATGTCTATATGATAAGACAATGATAACGATCCTCGCGGGATCCAATAAGTGGCTCACGGCCCACAAATATACTCAACTGTCCAAGAAGGAGGTTTAACGGCTCGAGAATAGCCAATATCACATTACAGTATGTAACCATCCGAGAAGGAGGTTCAACGGCTCGAGAATAGCCAATATCACATTACAGTATGTAACCATCCGAGAAGGAGGTTCAACGGCTCGAGAATAGGCAATAACACAGTATCAACAGGTCGGACTAAACTATAGTCTCCAATTCATGATCGACCCCGCACTCTCAAGAGTGTGCGTGTCTCGTCGCTATACAGCGTCACAAAGTGGTATACCGGGGTTTCGAACCCGCTGGTCATCACCCACATCTATTACTCACCTCAATACAGCGCGACGACTACTCCGCAATGCCCTTGCCACGAGAATCAAGCTCGGCACGCGTAGAATCTGATCAAATACAGTAAATACATAACAAATTAGGCCAATGGGACGACACCCAATCAATACGACTCAATTTACATCAAAATTCCCAAAGTTGCCAAAACCCGACTTTCGGTACGCTTCTTGAAAAATCACGAAAGTCACATATTCGGAACCCTCATCTCGATGCGAGTCTAAGCATATAAGATTTACCAAATTCGGACTCCATTTGCCCATTCAAAACCTTGATTTTCTAAAGTTCAAGCCTAGGGCTAAATCTTCCATAAATTACCCCAAATTCCTCCATTTTCATGATATAGTTGCATAATATTATCAATACTAATCATAATATGAGTTCATAGTTGATTACCTGATGATTTTCCTTGATTTTCTCCTCAAAATCGCCCAAAATCGCCCTTAAGCCGAGACCCCCAAATGTTAAAATGTTTCTGAAATTTTCTAACTTCTGATACAACTTAACTCACTGTGATTTTCGCTTCTGCGGATAAAATTCCGCTCCTACGAGTCCGTATCCGCGACCAGAGGGTCGCTTCAGCGATTCCAGGCCTAGCCGGCCAATTCCGCTTCTGCGAGAAAAGGACCGCTTACGCGCGTCCGCTTCCGCGATTGAACACCCGCTTCTGCGCACCAGAGTCCGCTCCTGCGGACTCGCCCAGGCGATCAAGAATCCGCTTCTGCGGACTTTCCCCTTCCTCATCAAGTCTGCTTCTGCGGTCACCCACTCGCACCAGCGACGCCGCTTCAGCGGAAAAGATTCCGCTTCTACGAACAAAAGCGCTTATGCGCTCCTCAGTCCGCTCCTGCGGACTCGCCTCCGCGCCCACATTTCCGCAGGGGCGAAAATGACAGAACCAGAATACTCCAACCTGCAATTTCCATGATTTTCTTCCGTTTAACCATCCGAAAACACCCCGAGGCCCCCGGGACCTCATCCAAACACACCAACACACCCTAATACCTTATTCGAACTTGTTCCAATCCTCAAAATGCGTCTAACAACATCAAAAATCCATAATTCACATCGAATTCAAGCCTAAATTCCTTAAAACTTTCCGAATTACACATTCAATCAAAAACCCGACCAAACGACGTCCGAATGACCTGAAAATTTGCGGACATATCCAAAATCGCATAACGAAGCTACAGAAATTGTCGGAATTCCATTCCGACCCCCGGATCAAAATTTCACCTACCGTTCGGATTTCGCCAAAATTCAACCTTAGCCAATTCAAGCCTATTTCTACACCGGACTTCCAAATTCAATTCCGCTCGCTCCCCTAAGTCACGAATCACCTTCCGGAACTAACCGAATCATCAGAATTCGATTCCGAGCCCTCTAACCAAATAGTCAACTCCGGGTTGACTTTCCTTATTCAAGTTTCCTTCAAAAAGGCTATATGCCTCATTTTCAATCCAATTCACTCCTAACTCACCCGATAGACTCTAACACTGATAAAAAAATCATAAAACATGTAATTACAACATAACGGGGTGGTAATTCCCGTAATGACGGGCCGGGTCGTTACATTCTCCCCAACTTAAACAATCGCTCGTCCTCGAGCGTACTCAGAGTTGTACTAGAAGCAACCCAATAGCCGAATGACCTCACAAAGCATATATCCGGGCAATCATACATCACCCAATCTCACATAAGTCCGAAAACACCATATAGTCCGAATTTCACAGACCATGTGAACCATAAATCACGTTGTACTTTCTGAAATCATATGCCAAATGCAAATCCCATGCCTATACTCAGGATACACTCGAATCCACTGCAATAACCCATATTCACTACTCCGGGTGAGATCATATGATGTATCAAACAACCCAATCACTCGAGAAAATAGTCTCTAATCACAATAATTTCTCACGATAACCAAATACCAACTGAAAAACCTTTTTCATTAGATAGAGTCTTGTTCCAACATCTTCATATCATGCCCACGGCAACCGAACACGCGATATATCGAACCCATCTCTCAGGTCAACCATTCATGAATCCATTTCCCTTTTAATTGATACTACAACAGAATTCGAAGCCAAATCTCGATATTACCCTTCTAACCAACTGAAATCATACATGCTCGTACTCATTAATGACTCAAATGATCATTTCGATTATGACACACCGCACTGGTGATATGACACCTCAACACCGGCCTAAGCCACGACGAGCACAACACAGGCTCCAATAGAGACATCCGAACATACTCAAATCATAACAACTGTCTTCAACAAGAGAGATGTAATTCAATTCCTTTGTGCCATCATAACCTAGAACTGAGATCGCGTCTCGCATTATGGAAATAGAGTACATGACTTCTTCTCGAGAGGTCATAACATCACGTGGCCTTGCCATGATTCATGATTCTATCCAAACATTATTACTCATGAAGCACCCCAATTTACCAAGCTCAAAACGATCAGCCACGCACATATTTAGGTCTGAACCCAAGCAATCAACCTCACCCACGGTGAAACAATTAACGTATGCTATCAAATCCTGAAAGAACACAACCGATGTGCCCTTCGCCAAGCGATACTCAATACGGACTCTTCCTCAGAAGCCAGGAGGTATTGTATACCAGGTAACATATAACTAACTATATTTTCACAATATTCTGTTGCGGCGTGCAACCCGCTCCAATGACATACCCGTGGCGGTGTGCCACCCGATCCAGATATCATACCTTCGCTAAAGAAATGCGCGTCGAGTCAAGTTGCTCATTATGGTAAACATATATATATATAGCCTCAAATTCGGCCACCAGAAACGCATCCGACAAAGTTCCTCAATACCAGAACTAAATCAATGGTAGAAACCTCTGTACTGATATCTGCCACGAAGGCCCAACTGACAAAGCAATACCCACCAGCCGTCCGCTGGTCCTGAGGTACAACTACCCCGCTGGAGCATACTCTGATGCACTCTGTTACGCAATTTGTGCCATACCATCATATTCCATATCACATTAGTCTAGACAACCTGGCCCAATGATGACCAGTCAGCAATCAAGTATCATAATCCAAATTCGTCATATCAAGTTAAGAGAGAGCCATTAGGGCTTCCGATTTCCAATAATCACTAAACAGTGCTGATACACACGATATACAACCACCGCATAGGCGGACTAACGAGAACTTCAAGTCTCCAACTCATATATAACACATGAATCACTATGCCTGATTCCGCACTCCACCGTACGAATACATAACGCACATCAAGCGTCCATTCATACCACAAAAGCCATTCAGGAATTTCATTATGCCATCAACGACTCAATTATTACAGTCGATCCCACAAGAGAATACCACCATACCACTAGATATTATCGGTTTACATTACCTTGTCCTTTTGGACCATATACCCTGCCAAATCACTAGAATAGCAGTACCATTTTCTTTAATCACCAGAAAGATCGATTCTTAAACCACCTGCAGCTGCCCGCGCTGCTCGATAATTTTAATGACCCCCCATATATTATGAACTGATCTCAAAACCTTGAATATGCCGTTATCGACTTTCCATCACATATCGCATATGCCACACCACACTAAGATAGCATGAAAATTCATATTCTTTTCCTACGCCGCAAACATCGGCGCACTCAACTAGTCAAGGACTTTCATGATCACATATAGAGAAAACTCATTACCCATTCCAAGCCTTACATATCAACAGGATATATACTCATTTTCAAACCATGGTAAAACACATCACAAACTCTTTCTTCCCATTCGTTGCATAAGTTTAACTGCCAGGACTGAGTCCTTATACCCATATCAAGTTACACAACTGCCAGCACTCAAAAGTTCTATTGCCCAATATCTGCAAGACTCATTACTCCAAACATATACCAAGAATTAATCGTATTCCTTATCATAGCGTTTCGGTTTATTAACAAGTTGTTCCATTTACCCAGTTTCCTTTCTGATTCATCTTTAATTTAATATTAGCCATTACTGTAGCACCATAATACATCAATTCATGTTACCACACGAGACTCATACATAAGACCACACGGTCTAAGACACATAGGCCACTGAATACTCTCACAATGTTTCCTAGAAGGATCACATTCTATAATTCTTTATTTTGAGAAACCTCTTGCGATTTGAGTTCGTTATCATTATCTTCCAATACGGATTACATAGAATCCCATCATTCACATGATATAACACAAGCCTTGATCTTCTCTAACGAAACCGCCATCTTTAGCCACATACACAAATCTTAAGGCACCTGACTGTTACAAGCAAAATCTTGAACAGTGGAAAACCATTCTCGGGCGTTATTCACCCTCATTCAGCTGTAATTCAACTGTCTTATTGGACAGGACCACTCGTGCCCTGTTAGAACTCTGGCACCACAGAACATGATTACATACGGATACAATTAGCTATCTTTCTTTTCTATACACCGAACATTCTTTACCAACATAAGTCCACAACATCCTAGTATTTCTTCACATCTACGAAGAACCATAACCTTTATCAAAATTTCCCAACGTACCTAGAGACAGAACCACCATAGCACACAATAGTGCAATCAGTTACTCAACAACAGCCTCCCTAACTCAGCTCGAAGCCATACAACAAAGCACGTATTGCCACTAATAGCATTCTTACTCAAATGATGCCACAAAATTTTAGTTAGATTAAACTCAAGTCATTTACAAGCTTCGGCGGAGGTTCGAATCATCGGAAATATTAATTCTTTTGCAATTCTTGCATTCATTCACACACAACAGTTACGCCCACTCTTTAGGTGACAAAAATCTTTTCTAAGTCCCAAATTTTCCAAAAATTTCGGCAGAGTTTCCTTTGTAAATTGGCCTATCCACCTGCCAGAAGATCACCAAAACCATCGTAGCAATACATTCACAACTCGACAAGACATCACAATGCATATCGACAACATTAGTCTCAATATTACACAAATCATATTATCATAATTGGTATATGAACATGCGTTGTACCTGCTCGAATCGTAACACATATCAACTACCTTTCAATTACACATGAGAATCAACCCACCTACCTCGCCTCAATTTAGCATTTCCAGCACAATACCTTCCACCAGGATACACATAGCATAATCACTTTAGTCTTCCCGAGTTTGAACTCGTTCCACTACACATAAGGCACTTTACCTTCCAATTAAGAGATATGGTAAATATTCACCACGCCCATAGCTCGGGGCTACACAACAGTTTAGATAAGAGTCGGACAATTAACAACTCATCCATTAGTAAGCCTCCCTAATACTCTACAGATCGGCACAAGGCCCCAAACATGGCTACCAGCCCAAATACGAAGATATAAGCCAGTCTCAGTCATTATACACAGTAATCTATCAATCGGGAAGGATCAAGTCCAAATCCCCAGTCACAATACCACCACACTCGTCACATGACGCGTATTCATCTTAGCACAACACTGTATAGTGCAAATACGGGGTTTCAAACCCTCAATACATTATCTATTGCCACCACTCACAAAATCGGCACCTCGATGCTCAAGTCATAAACAAGGTCCAGCCTCAAGTCATCCTGACTGGCCCAACATGAACTCACAGAGATTATATCTCGCCCCTCGTTCGAGGAAATCACAAGCCATAAGGCAATTACATTACTGAGCGCTCGATGCATACACAGACGTGTGGAAGGAATTTCAAAAATTATATCTCAAGCTGAATCAAGAGTATGAAGTATTGTTAAACAGGTTAGTGTGAATAAAGAGGCTTGCCTAGCTTCCACGAGTAGGCGCCATCACAATCCCGATGTTGGGGGTAAATAAGGGTCGTGACAATAAGTCAATCGGAAGACTATAAAATTCCAGAGCTACAAGGTGTCACGACCCCAAATCCGGTCGTGATGGCGCCCAACACATTGCTAAGCCAGCCTGACCAATCAATATTAACAACGGAGCTAGAAGCTCTCTTTAACCCATTTAAGCATTTCAAAATATGAAACAATAGTAATACTTATACCAACAGCGGGGAAACCAAGTCCCAAAATATACTAACTCCCATAGACCGAAGGGTCAAGAGTCATGAGCCTCTACTGAACATAAGTATATAAAGGTTTACAAGATGCCAAGTGCGGAAAGAAAAGTCAATACAAAATCAAGAGACGGTGAGAAGGAATATCGGGTCCTGCGGACTACACATGTTGTAAGGCCCCGTAAAATTTTTGTGCATAAAACCTAGTAGCTGTGGTGTCTTGGTCCGAATAATGTGTTAGGAATGCGTAGAATTCTTTCGGACCCTTGGTAGTGATTTAAGTGTCAAAAATGTTGAGAATAAAATTTTCCAGAAAAATGTCAAATATGCGGTCAAGAATCAATATTCATTGTACCTGTACCAACAATTACCAATTAATAGCATAACAGCTAGCAGATGTAGCGAAATGCAATGCAAATGCATGATATGACCGCTACGGCGCGTAGCCGACTCCAATTTTGGGTACCCGTGCTCACTGTGGGGGTTCAGACTCCGGAGGGGCTCCTACAGCCCAAGCACATCTCATAGAGATAAACTGCGGCGTGCAGTCCGATCCAACATATATATCGCTGCGGCGCGCAGCCCGATCCACTACTAGTCAGCTAATATGCAGATACAGCCTCGCAGGCTCAAAAGTAGTTTTTGAAAACTCTTTTATCATTTTTCAGTTGGAAAACAGTAATATCAAGTTCCAGAGATTGGAAATAGCATAATAACAGAAATAGTTGCGGACTAGTAGTAAACTAGCATGTCTATATGATAAGACAATGATAACGATCCTCGCGGGATCCAATAACTGGCTCACGACCCACAAATATACTCAACTGTCCAAGAAGGAGGTTCAACGGCTCGAGAATAGCCAATATCACATTACAGTATGTAACCATCCGAGAAGGAGGTTCAACGGCTCGAGAATAGCCAATATCACATTACAGTATGTAACCATCCGAGAAAGAGGTTCAACGGCTCGAGAATAGGCAATAACACAGTATCAACAGGTCGGACTAAACTATAGTCTCCAATTCATAATCGACCCCGCACTCTCAAGAGAGTACGTGTCTCGTCGCTATACAGCGTCACAAAGTGGTATACCGGGGTTTCGAACCCGCTGGTCATCACCCACATCTATTACTCACCTCAATACAGTGCGACGACTACTCCGCAATGCCCTTGCCACGAGAATCAAGCTCCGCACGCGTAGAATCTGATCAAATACAGTAAATACATAACAAATTAGGCCAATGGGACGACACCCAATCAATACGACTCAATTTACATCAAAATTCCCAAAGTTGCCAAAACCCGACTTTCGGTACGCTTCTTGAAAAATCACGAAAGTCACATATTCGGAACCCTCATCTCGATGCGAGTCTAAGCATATAAGATTTACCAAATTCGGACTCCATTTGCCCATTCAAAACCTTGATTTTCTAAAGTTCAAGCCTAGGGCTAAATCTTCCATAAATTACCCCAAATTCCTCCATTTTCATGATATAGTTGCATAATATTATCAATACTAATCATAATATGAGTTCATAGTTGATTACCTGATGATTTCCCTTGATTTTCTCCTCAAAATCGCACAAAATCGCCCTTAAGCCGAGACCCCCAAATGTTAAAATGTTTCTGAAATTTTCTAGCTTCTGATACACTTAACTCACTGCGATTTTCGCTTCTGCGGATAAAATTCCGCTCCTACGAGTCCGTATCCGCGACCAAAGGGTCGCTTCAGCGATTCCAGGCCTAGCCGGCCAATTCCGCTTCCGCGAGAAAAGGACCGCTTACGCGCGTCCGCTTCCGCGATTGAACCCCCGCTTCTGCGAAAACTCCCGCTTCTGCGCACCAGAGTCCGCTCCTGCGGACTCGCCCAGGCGATCAAGAATCCGCTTCTGCGGACTTTCCCCTTCCTCATCAAGTCTGCTTCTGCGGTCACCCACTCGCACCAGCGACGCCGCTTCAGCGGAAAAGATTCCGCTTCTACGAACAAAAGCGCTTATGCGCTCCTCAGTCCGCTCCTGCGGACTCGCCTCCGCGCCCACATTTCCGCAGGGGCGAAAATGACAGAACCAGAATACTCCAACCTGCAATTCCCATGATTTTCTTCCGTTTAACCATCCGAAAACACCCCGAGGCCCCCGGGACTTCATCCAAACACACCCACACACCCTAATACCTTATTTGAACTTGTTCCAATCCTCAAAACGCGTCTAACAACATCAAAAATCCATAATTCACATCGAATTCAAGCCTAAATTCCTTAAAACTTTTCGAATTACACATTCAATCAAAAACCCGACCAAATGACGTCCGAATGACCTGAAAATTTGCGGACATATCCAAAATCACATAACGAAGCTACAGGAATTGTCGGAATTCCATTCCGACCCCGGATCAAAATTTCACCTACCGTTCGGATTTCGCCAAAATTCAACCTTAGCCAATTCAAGCCTATTTCTACACCGGACTTCCAAATTCAATTCCGCTCGCTCCCCTAAGTCACGAATCACCTTCCGGAACTAACCGAATCATCAGAATTCGATTCCGAGCCCTCTAACCAAATAGTCAACTCCGGGTTGACTTTCCTTATTCAAGTTTCCTTCAAAAAGGCTATATGCCTCATTTTCAATCCAATTCACTCCTAACTCACCCGATAGACTCTAACACTGATAAAAAATCATTAAACATGTAATTACAACATAACAGGGTGGTAATTCCCGTAACGACGGGCCAGGTCGTTACATGATCATACCACTCCAAGATATCAATGTTATGTAGCAAAATTTTCTCAGTTCACTGAACCAGAGACATTCAAAGAGGTTGTGAAGGACACTAGGTATATAGAAGCATTGAAACAGGAAGTGAAGGCATTAGAAGACAATAACACATGGAATGTGGTAGACTTACCAGCAGGGAAGAATGCTGTTGGATCAAAATGGGTATATAAACTCAAGTTCAAGGAAGATGGAAACATAGAGAGGTTCAACGCCAGACTAGTTGTAAAAGGATATAGTCAAAGGGAAGGCGTAGACTACCATGACACCTTCTCACCAGCGGTAAAAATGGTCACTATGGGGATTGTCATTGCATGGCTGCTTTAAGAGGCAGGGGATTATACTAGATAGATGTTGATAATGTTTTCCTGCAGGGAGATCTATATGAGGAAGTGTACATGGAGTTACCTGAATGTTTTATAAAGCGAGGAGAAAAGAAGGTGTGCAAGTTATTGAAGTCACTAAAACAAGCTTTAAGGCAATGGAATATTAAACTCACTGAGGCTCTATTGGGTGTTGGTTTTGTACAAAGTTATCATGACTACTTATTATTCACACTGATGAGTCAAAAATGTATAGTAGTCATTCTTGTGAATGTGGATAATCTTCTCATCACAGGAAGTTGTGCAAATCTAATTAAGAAAGCCAAAGATATACTGCATCAAAACATCAAGGTGAAGGATCTGAGAGAGTTGAAATATTTTCTGGGAATTCAAGTTCTGAGATCTAAGAGAGGAGTACTATTGAATCAGAGGAAATATGTACTAGAACTAATATCAGACATAAGATATTGAGGAGATAAAGCTGCATGCACACCATTAGAAGCCAATTCAAAACCGACTTCAGTAGAGTACGACAAAGCAGATGGAATCACAAAAGAGATAGCTTTACAAGATGTTGGTACTTATCATAGGCTAATAGGAAAACTCTTGTATGTTACTATAAGAAGGTCTGACATTAGTTATGTTGTACAAGACTTAATCCGGTTTATGCAAGCACCAAAAATTTCTCATTGGGATGTTGCATTAAGAGTGGTCAGATATTTGAAAATTGTACCAGGCTAGGGTGTGTTACTGTAGTCTGAATATGCCAAAGAGCTCACATGCTGGTGTGACTTGGATTGGGCTCTTTGTCTCAATAGTAGAAGGTCTATTACTGGTTATGCTATCATGTTTGGCAACTCATTAATCTCTTGGAAATCAAAGAATCAACAGACTATGTCAAGAAGTTTCCCTGAAGTAGAATATAGAAGTATGG
This sequence comes from Nicotiana noctiflora, assembly GCA_032618575.1. Lineage (NCBI taxonomy): Eukaryota > Viridiplantae > Streptophyta > Magnoliopsida > Solanales > Solanaceae > Nicotiana > Nicotiana noctiflora. The sequence goes on from JASVEL010001208.1 coordinate 39,691, forward strand.
TTGCAAGCATTGTAGAACTGACTTGGATACTTGGTTTGTTCAAGGAGCTAGGTGTGGAGATAGAGCGACTAGTCACAATACTCAGTGATAGTAAGTTAGCCATTCAACTAGCAGCTAATCATGTGCTTTATGAAACAACCAAACATATAGAGATCGACTGCCATTTCATCAAAGACAAAATCAAGGAAGGGATGGTCAAGACAACACATGTCAATACTAAGGAGCAACAGGTGTTGATACTCAATTTTTTTCTATATATTATAATATGCATAAATACTTTCAAAATAGCATATACATGCCTATATAAGCATGCACAAGATCTTTGAAATTTTTCTATAATTTTGAAGGTGTTTAATAGATTTATTTCTTCCTTCTTATTTATAAAATTTCAAATAATTATCCTTCAAATTATTGTTGTGACAATCTAACCATCTAAATCATATATTTATGCAAAAATATTGTCTAGATATTTTTGTGCATTTTTTACAATAACATTTAGATTTTTAAAGTCAATTTGCATATAATTGTAATATTAGACTTATTAATGTACAATTACGTTTCATATGCATAAAATGATCTTCTATATTTTTAAAATGTCAAATATCTATTTTAAATCATTTTTAGTACACGAAATTGTTTTATAGAAATCATTTATCATTTAATATAAATTGTATAGGGTCAAATTGGCTATTTAAAACTTAGCCAAATCATATTTCAATTATAGCCTCAATTAAACCTAAATACCCGACCTAGGCCCTAATAACACCTACTTCGACCCAAGGCCCCATCAGATCCTAGCCATTGATCTAAAAGATCAAGGGACCTCGTTGGTTATTTCCTTTTTAATTCAAAAACAACCCTTAACCCTAATCATTTTCCATATACTGCCGCCCTAAAATCCTCTCTACTCTCAGTACACTCTCAACCTAACCCTATCCCTTCAACAGCCGACCTCCCATCTCTGGTCACCTCCAGTGACATCTCATCGTCTCTTAAGCCTCCAATGGACTCTCTTATGCCATGCCCACCTTCTCTATGGTCTTCAAGGGCCAATGGCCTAGCCGACTTGTATCTAGGGTTCACCACCTGTCTGTTCTTGGGTACTCTAGTGTGATTTCAAGCAAAACCTTGCTATATTTGCTACGATCCTTGGGTTTCTAAGCAGGTTTCTTCATCTCTATGAGGATTTCTCTCGAATACCTCCTGGATCTATACAGATCTAAGACGATTTGAGTTTGTTCCTTTAGTATTTTAAATTGTCCTTGAGATTATTTATAAGAATCATTAATTTTAAGTGTTTTTCACTTGCTTCTAAAAATACTACGATTTTTGGAACTTCTTTTTAAAACCTTGTTTAACTGATTATTTGTGTTTAAACTTCTATTTCTTGCATTATTTTAACTGAATCTATGAGCTTATTATATCTTTAACTCGTCTAAGTTGAAAGCCCTAATCCTTCTAGGTCTTTTCATTTGGTTTTGTGTATCAGCATGACTGGCCGGTTCTTGTTTGAGTTTATGTGACTATCTTGCCTCTAATATGTTTTCGCTGAGTTTCTTAGCCTAGCATACATCAACTCTATGTATTTGTGTTCATCTTGACTATTCAAGACTTGCCTCTTTCTATCAGTACTGTTTAACCTTCATGTTTGCTAGAGTTATGCGTCGATCTCTAGTTATCCTTGTCTTATCTATTTATATGCTAAAATATTGACTCATGACTTTCCGAGTTCCCTATTTCTTTGCTTGATTTGAAAACATTCCTTCAAACATTTGATTCTCCCTGTTTAAACTTGGCTTATTTGTTTATTCATAGGAACCTATGTTATTCTCCTTAATTATGTATTATTTCGAGTCCTTGATTCACTGATTTGCTATATGTTGATTCTCGATTTTTCCATATTCTACAGCCTTATATATTTTTCTTACCTTATTTGGGTTAACCGTGTTACTTGCTGATTCTTCATTAACCGCTTCCTTAATTAAACCCTTGTGTATTTACCCTTAATTGTCTATTTTATACCTAATGCCTTACTTGATTCTTCCTTAAACATTTTTTGCCCATTACCGTTGGTTAATTAACCCTTAATTAATAGAGTACTTGCATTGATTTGATTTTGATTAGTACATGGTTCCATAATTATTGTTGAACTTTGATTCTTGCCTTATTTTCTGCCTGTTTTCAAACTATAAATACCCTGCTCTTTCACTGACACAAGACGAACACATTGGTTCAAAAACTCTCTCTCACAAAAAAAAAACTCTCCTGCTCTCTTTTCTCTGGTTACTTGTTGTTGTTCTAAGTCAGCCGGCTGGAAGCCAAGGCTGATTACTCTACTCTCTTGCTCCTCACTTTGTGTTTACTACCTTCTTTACTAGTATGTTCTGATTTCAGTTCGAGTGCTAAAAATAATATGGTCCTTTTATTACATCAATTCATCCTGTTTCTGGTCTTCTTTTACTTATGGTTTTGCTGTGAAACTTGTAGTTGATATGTTCACATTATTAGCATGTTATATACTCCCCTTCCTTAGGATCAGAATGAACATGTTACCTCCATCCCCACCTTTCTATGTAGTTTGTCTTCATGTGATCTTGCTCTATCTGGTTTCTGGTAAGAATCTCCTTGTAAAGTAGTCTGCATTCCTAAACTTTTATGATTTTTGGACTGATATTACATTATGTTGATCTTATACCGAACCCTTTAAGCATTATAGATTTTGTGACTATGTATAATTGATGTTTATGAGCATATCTATACCCAATTCCAAAGACTTCTTCTTGATATGTATTCACCTATGTGACCAATGTGCCCCAAATCCCTTTACTCTTGTTTCTGGTTACTAAATTTGCCTTGGTCCTATGTTCCTTGGTTATGTATGAACCTATTTTGGGTACTGTGTTTGCACTGTTGCTTGTTACTCTACCCTCTTTTCAAAACTATCTATGTTGTTTTCACAAAACTATTTCAATTAAGTCTCTTTTACGCCGCTTTTATGCTAAAACCTTTTCAACACTATGTCAAGCACTCTCACTCCACTCTTAGGTCCTTAAGTTCTGCCCCTCCAATGTGTGACTGCTTAGGGATCCCTATGAGATCCCTCTGAATTTTGATGCATTGGAGGTGACTCTTTCACACTGCACCTACTCAGTTATGGTTGTGAAATCTGGGTGCGAGCACTGCCCGGGATCCCTTGAGCTCTTTAGGGAACTCTGACACACTTGGATATGGGAAAGGCTATGAAACAATCTTGGCACTTGTGGTTCTAGAAATCTGGGCCTGTCTTCGGCTCCCTATAGTGTAGCTTCTTATTTTTCTTTATCTATTTAATTCATTCCAATGTTGGTTTGTAATATTCTTTGTAAAAAAATATTGGGGCTGACTAGTTAAAAGGGGAGGGTAGTTATATATGTTATCAATATCAATGGGTAGAAACTAAGGCTTAGGTTTGCATTTCCTATATGCGCATTAGAATCCATGTATATGACCAACACATTCAAAGCATGTCATGCATTAGATAGCATGTTTTAGGTTTACTTCTTCAGCAGCTCATTTGACCTTATTTATCACTTAGAAATCCTGCTTCTAGGTTAAATAAAAGCATTAAAATAAAATTGTTGCTCCTGCACATCCTGAAATCATGCTGTAACTTTATAGGCGTGTAGAAATCATGCTTTAGGAATTCTGCATACCCTGAAATCATTCTGCATTTTATGTGTGCATGTTAGATACCCTATTTTAGGATCTCGTTCATACTCGCTTAGTCACACCTAGTTTAAACTACTGGTTATAAAACATGTAAAACAACGTCACATTTATCCTGTTTAAGTAAAACTGGTCGTAATCCATGTATCTTTGCAACACTTAGAACATCGTGCTTTAGGTAAAATAGCTTCTAAATTTTTTTAATAATTCTGGTAACTGCTGTGCACCATCCCACGCCTAATCAAGCCTTAGGTAATCAACTCTACTAGAAACTGCCTCTTTGCGTTTACTGCGTAATGGATAATAAGCTTAAATTTAGTAGGCAAACTCATTAGGGCCCCTGCTTATGAGCTCGTAAAATAAAACTGCATATCTTCTGTGTCTTGATACTCACTTAGACATCATGTCTTACGACCCTGTTTAATAATATTGCCCTTGTATGTGTTTGAGTCGTACTATTTGCATGCATTATCTGTGGAGGTAAACCTAAGCCACTAATTGCTTCTTTTCTGCCTTACTTGCTAAAGTCATATTTGTTCTTGCGTGTCGCCTTGTATTTTCTTCTCTAAATCTTAGGGGTTTGTCTACAACTGCATATAGGTAGAGGTCCTAATTTTCTCCATGATCATTAGGAAGGGACAGGTAACAGCACGCATAGAGTTTTCTAAACAACACTCACTTAAATAGCCGTTAAAGAGTGGGAATGTGTAGATATGGATATGATAACCGGTGTGCTAATGCCACGCGTAGCCCTATTCTGAGAAGTGATTACCAGGCATTGTACTGATATTACCTTGTAGGCTAACCAACCTAGGACCCCTCTTTCCCTAAACCCCTTTTGCTTGGAAACTTTACTTTCCTTTTTAAGCGTAACTTGTCCAAAATATTTGTCTTATTATTTGAGTTATGCAATGTCCAACATGTTTTACTTGTAATTATTTGTTTCAAATACTTATTGTTAATGGACTAATTCATAAGTATAAGTTCGGCTGGGACCTACCGTTATGGGCCGAGAGGGGTGCCTAACACCTTCCCTCAAGGTTATTTCGAGCCCTTACCCTAAATCTTTGGTAAAGTAAACTAGTCTAAGAGTTAATCGCTCTAGGTGCCCTAACGCACCATAATCTATTAGCCGGCGACTCTTTAGATATATACCTAATTTTCAAAAGGAAACGAGTTGATTCCCCCATGAAATGTCGAAACCTAGACTTGTCCTCGCGAGGAGGGAAAAAAAGGGGGCGCGATAGCAGGCATATCAATTAACTAAAGCTCTAGGGCCTGCTCAACATGATTATCTTCTTGGCAAGCTTGGAGTGTTCAATGTTTTGCACCCTCCAGCTTGAGGGGTCATGTTATTATACGAGCATCTGAGAGTCACATGGGTACTTAGTTAGTTAAGAAGGTAGTTAGTTGTTGTAGGTAAGTTAAGGGTGCTTTTATCTTTTGAACCCATCTTTTTCTTCCTCTTGTATATACTCCCTCCGTTTCAATTTATGTGAACCCATTTGAGTGGGAACCCATTTGACTGGGCACGCAGTTTAAGAAAAGAGAGAAGACTTTTGAACTGTGGCGTAAAATGAGACACATATTTTGTGTGGCTATAAATCATTGCATAAAGGTAAATTGTTTCCAAATAAGGAAAGGGGTCATTTTTTTTGGCACAGACCAAAAAGAAAATAGGTTCTCGTAAATTGAAACGGAGGGAGTATTGAATATATATGAAAGTGTAGAGCTTGGACTTGCACATTTCTCATTTCTTTCAATAACATAAACATGTTTCTAGAACATTCCTCCATTAACGAACTCAATGAATCCTTACAATTTGACAGCTACTCAAATAGTAAGAATTGGTCAAGATTATAGAAAAAATCACATAATGCACATCCAAACCTACGTAGGACTCAATTTACTATAACAAAAACAATAACATACCTAACGTACTTCCACAAGTGAAATATGAAGAGGGTAGTACGGATGCAATCTTACCCCTACCTGAAACATATAGAGAGGCAGTTTTTTGATAAAATACCCCTCCCAACTCAAGGCATGCATAATCACCAATGTAAGGAAAAGAAATGTAGTAGTAATGTCATGAAAAATATAGTGACAACAGCAAGATAGCAACAGAATACATTAGATAGTAATAAAAATCTAAAAATAGACAAACGAGAATAATACTAAAACTTTTGGCATGGGACGGAAGTACACTCTACACCCGACTAATATTCTATCTTAATTCTCACCTCCACAACCCCTATCAAGGGTTACGGAGACTCTAACACACTATTCCAATATTTTCACATATGCATGTTGTATATGATTCAAGTCAGGGGCGGATTTACGCTTACCGAAGCGGTGTCACACGACACCGCTTCGTCATATTTATTTATACGGTATGGAAACAGATAAGTAGGAAAAAAGACACTACTTGAATATAAATTATGTCTTGGTGTGATGGTAATGTGTTTAATTTTTCTCTAAGAAGTCAAAAGTTCAAACCTCAACTAGCCCAATTTTCTTTTGCAAATACTCAGGACCTTTTGTAAGATAAGACTCAACAAAATCAATAGACTAAGGTTATTTCTTGTGTAAAGGTATGATAATAAAAGTTATATTTTAATTCTTTTATAAATATCAATACCGCCTACAAAAATTTCTGCGTACACCCTAATTCAAATGAACATTGTTTTGTGTTTTTATATATAATATATATGCCCTTATCTACGAGTATGTTTACTGTTAAAATGTCTCTTTAGAGAACCCTTTCGCTACGTACACCACAGAATTGAAAGCATATATTAACATAAAAGTGTGACAAGCCATATGTTTTCCTTTATCTGGGAATCCATAATTGAGACATGCATATATCTCTTTCCGTAACCAATAAGCAAAAGCCAGGTTCAGGATGCCCTCTCTATATCATTTATCAAAATGGTAGGAGAAATTCGCCAAAGAATTTACTGTGACGTCCTGTGATATGTTCACGTAACTGTATCCATACCCCTGCTTTCATGCTTGTGATCATCTTTAATTTGCCCTCTTTTTCAATTACGTATCTTCAGTTGACATTCTATCCTATACACTCTCATAACTAGCAATCTCAAAAATCAATCAACATTCATCATAAGGAAAATAGAGCAATTTTTTTTAAGAAATTAAAAAAGGTAAAAAGTAAACATGAAAAGAATTAAGTCAAGGTGATCCGTTATATAAAGCATATGAAAAAAAATAAAAATTGACTTTATTGTCACTATCCAAAATTCTCGCCCTCGGGACCGTAATAATACCTAATATCACACTTACTAAGCAAGTCAACGTTTGAATATTACTAACTAATTTCCTTTTCGTTTCACTGATTTAAAAGCATACAAGTTAAAATGAGTAGAAATAAAAGCGGATGTAATTAAATAGCCTTTTGTCTATATTCCATTACCAATATTATTGCCATTACCCTCCAGAATTTGGTGTCAGAATCCACGAATCACACTATAATTTTCTACAAATATTGATCCGAAAGAAATTATAACTATTATGAAAATGAAGAAAACATTAATATAGAGATGTAGAAGGGGATGCTAGAGCCTGTGGACACTAGCAGGACTGCCTTGGGTCTCCTAGTTGAAATATCTGCAACCGACCTCTCGATCAGCCACTACTTGCTCCAAAATCTACACAGAAAGTGCAGGTGCAGTATCAATACAACCAACCTCATGTACTGATAAGTGTTGAGCCTAACCTCGACGAGGTAATGACGAGACTACGGTGAGGCAATTACAATATAACATACATACAATGGATAATAAAACCGGAAACAGCCTCTCTACCCTTCGGGTAGGGGTAAGGCCTGTGTACGTATTACCCTCCCCAGACCCCACTTTGTGGGAACATACTGGGTAGTTGTTGTTGTACAATGGATAATAAAAGCAGAAAGAACAACAGAACAAATTGAAATCGTAACTTGCAAGTAATGAATGCAGAACTCAATTATCTCATCAGAACCGAGCTATAACAAATCCTTAAGTTAAATGAAAAACTACATAATAACTTCACATTAGAAGAAAGATACATAAACACATAAACTGATGCGGCGTACATCCCAATCCCACCATATAATCAATAACAATATGAACATTCACCTTTATTACTCCATATCAATCCACCATTATTCCTCATGTTGCGTCGTGCAACCCAATCCCACCGTAAAATAGCAATTCACCCTTATCACTTCTCAATGTATCACCATTATTCCTCATGTTGCGGTGCACAACCTGATCCCACCATATAATAATATTTCACTCTTATTCCTCCTCAATATATCACCATTGTTCCTCCTCAATATATCATCCTTATTCTTCCTGTTATGGCTTGCAATCTGATCCCACTGTATCAGTACCAATTACACAGTAAGAACAGAAATTTCACAGGTTAACTCAAACTCTCCAGAATCTGTAACCTCAAACCAAAGCAAACGATAAGCTTGCACATTGTGAAACCTCACACAATTAATACTACTCAGCGAAACCAATCCTAGATATACCATAAAATACCAACAAATCAGCTTAAACCCATAATATGAGACAATGAAACTACATGATATCTAATACTTTTAACAATAAAAACAATATTCGACAAGTAGTAACTAGCATAGAAATATCTGTAAAGCATGTAACACTTATAATTTAATAAGGACGGGAAGAAAAACAGGCAAAACAGGTAAATTGCGGCGCATAGGTACTCGTCACCTAACCTATAATCCACTTACATGGATTTTCACATAGCAGTTAAGTCAAGGGTCCCTAATCCCTCGAGTCAAAGTTAGACACCACACTTACCTCACTTAAACAGACAAACTCGAAGTCAATCACTATTTTTCCATTCACACCATAGTCTCCGGACCAATAAAATATAGCAAAGTACCAATAAAACGATTCAATTAAGGAGAAAATACCCACGATAGCAAGGAATTCAATTTGGGCCATTTTTTGAAATATCAACAAAAGTCAACACTTGGGCCCGCTTCTTCCAAACCCAAAAATTCAGATCAAACTCCGATTACCCATTCACCCCGAGCATAGATATACAATTGGTTTTTGAATCCGCCTCAATTTAAGGTCTAAATCCCAAAATTTTGAAATCCGTAGTTTCTATCAAAAAATCCCCAATTCCACCGTGAAGACCTTAGATTCTAGGTTGATGTATTGTAAAATAACGTTAAAGATTGAAGGAAACTAGTTATGAATTACTTTCCTATGATTTGGGGAAGAATGGTCCTTGAAAAATCGCCTAATGGGTTTCTTGTTTTGAAAACTTAGAGAAATGAGTAAAATCCCATCTAAGTTAGGTTTTACACAGTTACAGATGTTGCATTTGCGATCTGAGCTTCGCAAATATGAAGGCACCATCTCAAATGTGATGTCGTTCCCATATTGTTTCAAGTTTGGAATTAACATTCTTGAATGGTCCAATAAATATTATAGTTCATAAAGGTAGTAATTCAAATAAACTTCACATCATTAATACTAATACTAACTAAGAAAATTCAATTCAACACTAGAAATGACAATAGTGTGGATATCTATTTTTTAGTTTTGCATTGTTTATATTGAAAATGCATAACTTAGTTTATCTTTTTCTTTAGTGCTTAGTTGTGTAACTAATATACTTATAGTTGTACTTATTTAAGCATGATTTATATAGTACTTTTAGATTATGTTAATATTTATTATGGCTTGTTACTTAGTAATATTTTCTTTATGGATTTTAGTATTTTTGTTATTGAATATTTTAGTACAATGTTATGACGCATCTCATATTATTGTATTATTTTCTTGTAAAAATACATCATATAGTTGTATCCTTGTAGGATTAGAGAAGTATGTGTAGCAAAAGTTATATATTGTGCTATGAAGACTTATCGAAAAAGAAAAAAAAAGAAAAATCCAAAAAAAACCGAAAAATCCGAGAAAACCCGAGATTGAAAAACCCGATTTCGTTGGTTTGGTTTCGTTTATAGATTTAAAAATCTGACACCATTGGTTTGATTTGTTAATTGAAAAATCTGAATCAACCCGGACTATGTACACCCCCTAACCTGATCAAGGAGGTGAGCTGAGAGTTGTGAGATCTCAAATTTAAAATTCATTATTGATCTTTAATTTCTAGTATATCCAAGTTTTAGTGGATAGTTTTCTTTATATTTATGCTGGTGAAAGATAATAACTATCTTACGGAATTAATTGAGGCGCGCACAAACTAATCTGCACACCACAATTACGAAGGCAAAAAGAAAAAGATATATATTGATTAGTTAATTAGGATATGGGTGGAATAAATTCTACCACTAAGTCAGCGTTATGGGGATCAGACGTATATATCTAATATAATGGCCTTTTGATTCTTGTCACATCACTAAGTAAAAGCATGATAAACAAGGATGGAGGTGGAATATTTTTTATTTTTAATCAGAAGCTTCAATATGGAATTCTCCAGCACAATCAAGATTTAATCAAGTCCCTATAAGATATCAAATAGCAAATTAAAAAAAAAAAGATAATAGCATGACGTAATAGTAGGAAATGGGAATGTGGGATAGGTGTCATTTTCACAATTAGGGCAAAGGGGGCCATATATATAGTTCTTGGCTCTTGCAAACCTAAACCTACCATCAAAGCAAAGAAACAGAATTTTGCATATAGTTATACCATGGCATAATCAAGAATCTAGAATCTATCCAAATATCTTAAAGAATTTTCACTTTTCGCCATCTCCTTTTTCTTCAAATACAATAAACTATTCATCACATATCCAAATCCCACCACCTTCATATCATCACTTCCCCCCTATATAAACTTCCCTTATACATGGACATTTTCATTACCATCTCAAAACCCTCTCTAACTATCTAGCAATTCCAACTTCAAGAAAATCACAAAATACAAACAAACACTAAAAATTTCAATTTTTCCATATAAAAAAATTAAATATGGATCGTGTAGTGAAGGTGGCATCACAAAAGGCAGTGGTGATATTCAGCAAGAGTTCATGTTGCATGTGCCATGCAATTAAGAGGTTGTTTTACGAACAAGGTGTTAGTCCTATGATTTATGAGCTTGATGAAGATATCAATGGTCGTGAAATGGAGAGATCTCTTCTCAGGTTAGGCTGTAGCCCCGCCGTTCCGGCCGTGTTTATTGGTGGTAGATTTGTGGGATCAGCCAACACTGTTATGACTCTTCATATCAATGGTTCACTCAAAAAGATGCTTAAAGATGCAGGAGCTCTCTGGCTTTAGTAATGAAAGAGGCTTTGCTAATGTTGACTCCTTTTTTTTCTTTTTTTTTTGGTTCTAACTTTTGTACTTTATGTCAATCTTCCCAGCTTTCATGGCTCTTTATATTAGGCCATGATCTTCATGGGAAATGCCGAATGTTGAATGTAATTTCTGTTTAAAATGGAAATGCAACAATGTTTATAAATGCTTTCATCTCTTTCTCACGTTTTTCTTCAAAATTTTTGTCATGAATCTTATTACAAAATTTTGGTCATAAAACAAGAATTTCGAGTCTTTAACTTTGCATGCATGAATTAAGTATAGTACTTGATTTACTTTACGGGGGATAATATAAACCACACTCTCATACCATATATATAAAGCTATATAGCAAAAAAGTTCTTTATTTTGGTATGTACAAATAATTAGATAAAAGTTAACCACTTAAAGCTTTAGTGTTAATTAACTGATGATTTTCCTCATGATTAAAACAAAGTAATAACGTGAAGATTCACCGATAAGGATTATGCTGGAGCGATTACTACTTCGTTCTTAACTAACGATCTCATTTTTAAGTTGAATCGCATTTATTAATGAGCGCTTTATCCATCAATGTGAGATCTTGTTGGGTGCAAATTAAAATTTAATCGGACTCCTATATAAATAACAAGCATCACGTAAAAACAAAAAAATGTTAAGATTCTAAAGTGTGTCACAAACTCTAGGATATTGATATTCGGAGGCATTTTTCATTTTCAAAAGTATGAAGTGACATTTCAATATGTATGGAGATGAAACAATTTGTAACGTCATTCTGGTGAATACACATATTCCTCGCAGATAACTAAAAAAAATGCCACTTTAAGTTTATATTCTCAATGTCGCCGCATTAACATGTTTAGAACCTCTTTTTTTTTTTTTTTTCTGCCTTCGAAGATTTTATTTGGATAGCTTGTTTGGACAGACACTATATTATCTCCAGGTCATCTCGCCTTTTGAAATTAATTTTCTTTTAATCACGAAAATCAAACATATATATACTTGGTATTCTTATTTCTAATACTACTTTGCCTCATGCAGAATAAAATTTTACAAATTGGGCGTCTTTCAATATGATTTCCTAGAACCTGAATCAACGACTGGATTGAATTTATAAAACTAAGTATTAAGAGATTATATTATATATCATGAAGGTCATGATAACACGAAGAAGCAAGGAACTCATATTAATATATAAATGTCATAGTTAACGGACATGTCTGAAGGAGCTGGTACTAGCATAAAAAACAGTAATAGAAGATATCGAGGATTTTTCCATCACAGTGGGTTTATAGTAGGTTTAATTATACAGGGTTCTGCATTGAGCTAACGATCGAAATATACAAGATGAGGCTTCATGGTGTATGTTATTTGTTAATGAAATTGTTTGACTCAAATGTTAACGAGCATTTATGAATTCAAAACAATCAATGTAAATGAAGGGTCAATCATAGCAAGTCGTAACACATTCAAAATTTAACAAAGGAAAAGATAATGGAGATATTTGTATTAGTACCAGAAAATATCGGTGATCTTTATTCATGATAATAGAGTAGTCGGCATCTCCATGGAGAGGTTCAGATCTTTACAATCATGTTTTGTTCGATCTACCCTCATTCTCTTTTTTGGTCTTGGGTTCTCACTCTGTGCTTTACTCTGTATTTTTAGAGTCACCATGGGGAGAGAGTGGAATCTCTTTTTCTGATTCCTCCTTTGGTATTTATAGGCATTAATGTAAGAGTTGACCTTTTGAGGATCAGGCCCACATTAGGAGGTTATTTCAGACATATCAGATAAGTTGCGACCTCAATAGTCGTTTTAGGTGGATACGGATGGCATCCTTACTCGAAGTGATTTCAACGCCTATTACGCTTGCGTTAGTCGAAAGGAACGATTAGTCTTATTGATTGCCGTGGAATCGAATTATGACTCATACAAATATTATGCTAATTAACCAAGCTAGCGAGGGTGTCAACTGAAAGTTCGAGCTACAGAGAAACATCTTAGAGAGTAAGTGTATTAAAGCAAGTAATGTGAGATTAAGTACATGCATTGCACGTTTAGTTCGCATGAGAAGAATGAATTATATGAGACTAGATGGAATGCGGTGCCAAGCAATTCAGATATTTATGCATGTTGTTTTAAGAGAATGGAATAATAGATAAAGATATTACTCATAAGATTAAAACTGGATGGTTCAATTAGAGAAGTGCAACTGGGATGACATGTGATAGAAGGATGCGCACCAAAGTGAAAAGTAAGCTCTATAGAACAACTATCAGACGGCTATGTTTATACGGTAGTGAATATTGAATTGCTAAAATTAATCATATCCAAAAATAAAATAAGTCTTGTAGAAATACAAATACTGAGATGGACGAACAATCACATAAGATTAGGTAAAATAAAAAATGATCACATTCTCTAGTAGGTGATGATAAAATGAGAGAAAGTCGTTTGATATGGTTTGATCATATCCTACAACGACCGAAGACCCGAATCCTTAAAATCAACGCAGACTTAACTAAAAATATATAAAAGAGAAAGAAATTATTTATGAAATATTGAATATTTTTAATATTACTGTGAGGTCTTTTGGGTAAAATTGAATAAAATCTAATCATGTTTGAAAATATTTTTGAGCATGTTTTGCCCAACAATTCAACTGTACGTACGTGGTTTGAGTGGAAAAAGGAATTTATTAACTTTCATCATAAGAATATATGGAAGATAGGATTTCGGCGGCAGCACATGTAGGATATATAGCAAAGGCACATAGCAGAATTTGAGGTTCGTGTTACTATGTGTGTACAATGAATGTTCTTGAAACATTAATTGTTCTTTTATTCTTTCAAGCTGAGGAAACAAATCATATCAAAGATTACATTCTCATCAGTAATTATTGATCAGCTAGCATTTTGCTTTTCTTGTAATATTCCAAATTAATTAGATAGTTTACCTTTGCCGGTTTTAGAATAATATCATATCAATTTATGAAACGAATTAAAAGCGTAAATCTTTATAAAGCCAATAAACTATGATCTTAAAATAGAATTGAAATAACATCGGAAGCGGGAGAACTTCAATTAGCTCTTGTATATACACTAGCACATCCAAAATTTAGACATGGTGATTTTTTTGTTATATGTACCTCAACTCCAGGGCGGAAATTCATAAAGTGTCGGAAGTGGGTTCGGCCGAAACTAATAACTTTGGTTCGAACCATATATTTGTTTTAAAAATCTATTAAATATGCATAAATTATTAATTTAAAACTCAATAACTTAAAACGATTAAACTTGCAGTGACATTCTGAGGTCCTTCTCTAGATCTATAATTTTTATTGATTTGTTAGAAGTTTCTTAAGGTAAAAGCAAAACATTCCAATGATTATAACTACTAGGAAATATCTCGGGATTGTGGTATTGCACTGTATGGCTATGTATTCTCAAAATACTAGCACGTTGTAAATTTTGGTTTTTCAACAACAGTTTCGAAAAGGAAAGATCAAAGATAACTCAAATTAAGGACATATATACCAAACTCAATTTCAACCAGAAATATCTTACCTTCCTTTTCGAATAATATCATTATCTACCACGTTAGGTAGATTTTGAGGTTTCTCAAAAAACTTGCATCTAGAGCATCTTTTTAATTAGCTTTTCAACAATGACTTTGTAGTTTATTCTTCTCATCAGAATTCCCAGATAAAGAACTAAAACATTACAAAATTAACTTTTCACATATATTCTTCAGGGGCAGAAGTACGAGTACAAATACGGATTTGGTCGAACTTAATTTGTAGCTTTTACATAATAAATAATATAATTTATATTAAAAAGTTCATCAAAAATATGAAGAGATTAAATTTGGAATCTATTTATAAGGATATGAAATAGTCGTTTTAAATTTAGAGCTCATACAATATATTCTTAAGTATTTTCGCCGCATGCAATTTTAACAGGGACACAAGTTTAATTTTTTGAGCATAGTGTAGAGGTCTTAATACCCTATCAGATTCCCAAGCTTTTTCTCTCTCTCTCTACAAGGTTATTAATATAAGAAAAGAAGAAAGAACAAACTCAATATATAGAAAAATTACTGAATTTGTTATTCCCTAAAATTATCTCGCCCTCCTACTCTTTATTCACTCTAAATCTAGATTAAGAACATTGTTTATCCAACTTTTCTGTATCGAGAGCACTAAACTTGCTCTTAGTTTTAAATAAGGTAAACGTATTTCATAAAAAATCTACTCTTATTATTTGCTTTATCGTAGAAAGAATGAAAGCATTTACGTTAGAATTTACAGCAAGGTATATATTTGTTTGACTCAAAAATTATTGATTACTTTATGAATTCAAAATAATAGATATAAGTTGAGAGCCAATCATAGCAGGTCGTAACACATCATGAATCTAGTAAAGGAAAAGACAACAAGAAATGTTCGTACTATCAACAGAAAATATAGGCAATCTTTATTCATGATAATAGTGTGGTCTGCCTCCCCATGAGGAGATTCAGAACCTTACAATCATGTTTATTTGGATCTACGTACCCTCTTTCTGCTTTCGTTGGTGGGTTCTCACTCTGTGTTTTGCTCTGTATTTCTAGAGCCCCCATGGGAAGAGAGTGTAACCCCTTTTTTACTTTTCCTCCTTGTATTTATAGGTGTGAATTATATAAGTTGACCCTTGATGGTTGGGCCCACATTAGGGAGTTATTATTTGGATATAACAGATAGGTCGTAACCTTAATAACCTTTTTAGGCGGATATCAAAGATTTCTTTAATTAATAGTGATCATAGCACTTATTATTCTTGCATTAATTAGCCGAGAGGAAAGGTTGACCTCGTCGACTGTCATAGAGTTGGGTTCTGGCCCATACAGTTAGTCCCTCCGCTTATCATGATCGCCTCGAAGTCGAGCTTGATGAGCGGATTTTGGCGATGACGAAATGGATAGTTTTGGGCAAGGGGCGGGTGACGACTACTTGTGTCGAGATCGTGGCATCCCTCCTCTCATCTTCTTATATAGTGAAGGTCCGGTCTCTCGTATACGAGGATTTCCGGCAAAAGGGAATAATCGGTACGCTGTAGTGTGAATTCGATGCATAAAATCTATAAGAATTTTCAATGGTATAGGACTTATCCCGTCCTTAGCGGTAGGTTTATTCGCTTTTCTGCAATGAGCGAGATGACGATCATGATCGGGTGGATATTTGTGATCCCAATTATGACGACGCCCGTTTCGGTAGAATAGAACCGTTTTTGACGGTTGGATATGCAGTAAATGATATCCATTAGTTTTACCGAAAATTGATTGTGTTGCCTATAAAACAGTTTGGGGCATTTGATTCTTGGCATTCTCTAGTTTTACTTGTGAGATTTTGGAGCTCTTGTTTCTTGCGAACCTTAGAGTTCTTTCCCTTTTGCAACGAGTTCTTCACCGTTCTTGGTTAAATCCGACATTCTACTCTATTCTTTAGACAACTAATCGATGGCCAGTTCTTCTTCCCGTAATATTCTTCCGATGGGGCTGCCGATCAGTCCCCCGGTGATTGAAGGCATATCTCCGGTGTTGGGGGAAGACAGGCAAAATGAGGTTGAAAGGGTTCCGTCAATAGACGAAATACTCCCCGCAACTGGAGGCCCGGCGGCGGATTTCACCGCCGATGGAGGGGATGACCCGGTAGATGAGGCTCCACTGATGGGGGAGGTGGGTGTGAGCACGTAATTTTTGCACCGGGCAAATAATTTCAAAATTAAATAAATATGTTTTTGAGTGCAATTACTTGCTTTGTTTGAAATTAGCTATACTTTGTGTATTTGCATAAGTAAAAAATTAGGCTAGGTAATTACTTTGTTTTAATTAGTTAGGTTTTAAGAAAAATCACAAAAAATAGTTTTAAGTAGTTAAAATTAAGGAAAAATAGTAGAAAATTGCCAAAAATACTAAATAATTAGAGTAAGTAGGAAATTAGGTTTTATAATTTTCCATAAAATAAAAGAAAAAAAAAGTATAAAAGAAAATACATAAAAATCATTAAAATCAGAAAAATACAAAAATAGCTTGGATATAATAAATTTGGGCCAAATACAATCCAAATCACTGGCCCAATGCTTTGGCCCAAAGGAGATCCGGTTCAGAGATTAAGTTGAAAAGATCTTGGCCGTCTGTTGCTTCACATCTGACGGTTAAGAATATTAGTTGAGTTATAAAGGTTTGATCAATGCTGAGACTTGATCTCAGCCGTCCAGGCTAGTTGATCCAACGACTAAGCCTTTGGTCTCCCAGGCGACGAAACGACGTCGTTTTAGTAACGCGCCCCAGAGCCGTTGATCTTCATCCATTGGACGGTCTGGATTTCATGCGACACTTTGCCTATAAAAGGCTTGTGTTTGAAGAATTTTGCCCATTTTATCAAAAAGCTTAACCCTAGCCGCCCTTGAGATCTTCTTCATCTCCCTCGTCATCATCGTTTTGAAACGCTGCCGGCCATGGAGGCCACCACCTCTACGGTGGTCTCCGGCCACTTCTCTCACCCCTCTTCTTCTCTTCTTCACCGTCTTCAACTCAGACGACCAAAACCCCAAAAACAGCCCCTTTCTTAGAACTCCGGTCACCGGAACTCACCATCGGTGACCACCAAAGAATGAATCTCACTTCCAAACCAATGCCATTCGAACCCCCTTTCCACGATCTATCCAACCATATAAGTCACCACCCTCGAATCTCCTTGGAACTCGTCGAATATCCAAAAGAAGGTCGCCGGAAACCTAACTCCGGCGACCCAGAACTCAAACCTTTCAAAGACCTAATCTTATACCTTCCCCAAATATCCCTCTGCAACTAAAAACCCCAAAAGGCTTCGTCTTTGAGCCTAAAAGAAAAACCAGAAAAGAAAAATGACAAAAAAAAAAAAAGCGGAATAAGGAAGAAGAAACAAGGAAAATGGGCTGAGGGGGTCTGAGAGAGAATAAGAAAAGGGTAATAGGAAGCTGGGGGGACAGGCCACGCTAAGCTAAGTACCCCCCTCATGTTTTTGTTATTTTTCTTTTGCTTTTCTTTGTTTGCTTTGTCTATGTTTTCTTGCATGTTTTTGTTTTGTCTGCTCTGATTTTTGTTTTCGCATGATAATTTTGGATTGTTCTTGTTCATCTTCTGTTTCTATCCTTTTGTTTATCTTCTTTTGTTTTAATATGCCCTGTATATCTTTGTCTTTTAGCCTGTTCTTCTCTTATTTCTTAACTTGTTCTTCTGAGCATGTAAGTACTAGGTTTTTTCTCATCTTGTTCATTCTCATGTTTTCTTTTGTTGTTTTGATCATGTTCTGTTTCTCTGAGTTAAAAGACCTATTTTGATTCACCTTTTCTCTTCATCTTCTGTGTACTATAATTCTTAGTATGTTAAGTTTCCCATAGTCTGACTGTGCTTCTTTTCTATTTCTCTTTATGATTAGCTTAGCTGTTTGATCCTCGATTAGGGCTTCTTCTCTTAGCTCTCAATGTCTTTATTGTTTTTTTTCCTCTCTACATGATTTAGTTCTGATTCTAGGCTTAGCAATTTGATTCTCATATTCACTCGAGGGTTCTTGCTCTAGTAACATTTTCATGTTCTTTTATTTGCATTTTTCAGTGATTGCTTATCTTTCTGTTACTTAGCATGATAGATTTTAGGATTGTTCTTCACTACTTCTTCATGTCTTTCATGTTCCTCATCTTCATTTGTCACATGCATACATCAAGCTAGGGTGAGTACTTGAAATTGAATTCCGATTACCATGCTTATGTTATTCTGTTAAAATCCATGGCTTTTATGAGCCATATTGACTGTTTTGTGGTAGCCTATGCTTTGTGTACCTATATCATGAATCCTGGTAGTTTTTGAAGTTCTTCAAACTGTCCTGTGACTTGAATTGGTAGTAATTAGATCTGAGTTGACATGAATTCATACTGTATTACATGTAGTCTGATGATGTGAGTTAATTGACTGAAATTCAACCATATCAATTGTTTCCTCTGATTTTAAGTTAATTAATGCATGTTGATTTGATCATATGTGTTCTTGTATGCAACAAATGTTGAAGATGATTAAGTTCTGCTAGTTCCTGTTAAACATGATTGTTTGGTTAACATTATTTGAACTTTAGGAGGCTTGATTATAGCTGTTAGCATTAGGTCCATGAAAATTGGCTAGTTTCTAAATAGGTTAAAACTGAACATGAACAAAAATAGGCTATAGGTTCAATAATTGACCTAAGAGTGGTCAACTTTGCAAAGGTTGACCAACTCTATAAGGTCCAAACACACCAGCTCACTTCAAAAAGGGCTGGTTGTGCAAAAACTGGTCAAGCTTGCAAATGCAAGCTCACCAAGGCTCATTTGAGCCCTGAACATCAAGTGGCCAGGCCTGCAAAGGCTTTGGGCCCAACTATGTTTAGTAATTGGGTTGAATTACCCAAGCTAAGTCTCTACTTGAGACTGGCCATTAGCATAATATTCTAATTGCTTTAATTAAGCAGGCTAGTCATGCACTTTAGTTTAATTGACCTAAAAATCACAAAAATAGGTTATTAAGAAATAATTGGCTTAAGAGTGGTCAACTTTGCAAAAGGTTGACCAATTCTATAAGGCCCTAACACACAGCCCACCTTAAAAAGGGGCTGGTTGTGCAAAATGGCCAAGTCTGCAAATGTAGACTGGCCCAGGCTTTCTTTTAGCCCTGAACATTAAAGTGGCCAAACCTGCAAAGGTTTTGGGCCCCAACTGTTCAGTAATTGGTTTAATACCCAAGCTAAGTCTCAACTTGAGACTGGCTAACTTTTAAATAGTTCAATTTCATTAATAAAACAGGCTAGTCCTGCAATTAGTTTTAAATTGAAATAATTTGGTCTTAATTGACTGGAACTAATTAAAAGAGGCTAGAATTGAAATAGTTCTTTAAAGTAGAACTGGCCATCCCTTAAATACCAATGCAAGGGCTGGCTATTAGTTAAATAAGTCCCAAAGAAAGCTGAAACTTGACCTAGGCAGTCAGGTAAATCAGCAGTGGCATTCAAGGCATAATTGGAAACCAAATAGGTAAAATAGTGAATAGATTGAAACATAAGAGGGTAAGGGAGTCATTTGTACCCCTGATTTCTGCAATTTTGCAGAGATTTAAGGGTATAATGGTCTCCCTAAAATGGGATATCTGTAAAAATCCCAAACCCTTAGGGCTACATTGGTAAAAACCCACAAAAAGGAATCTTTAGAACCTTCCAGCACATGCTGGAAGGGTTTCTGCTAACTGAATTGGGGGTTTAAGTGTATATTTCATAAATTTTAGAGGGGGAGAAGTGGGATTAATCCCATAACTTTCTCCCCAAGTTTCAGCCCTTGGCTTAGCTATAAATACACCCTAAAAAGGGGCTGAAAGGGGTTCGAAAATTAGCAATTCTGAAATACATCTAGGCTGGCTTTTGAATACAGAGTTTCAGAGTAAAGAAATAGCATAAAAACAGTAGGATTTCTGGGATTTTTGGAGTAGAAACTTGGGTTAATTTCTTCTGGTTTTCGGGGTTCCTTGCTCCAAACTGATCTGGATTTCTATTGGCCTTTGCTGTGGGATTTCTATTTGCTTGTTTGGCTGTGGTGTTCTGTTTTCGTGGATCTTCTACCACTGTTGCATTGTTGTTGAGTCAATTGCTGATTACTTGCTTTCATCTCCCTAGAACTCATTGGCTTTCTTTCCATTTGATCCAGGTATTCTCCTATCCGAGAACGAGCTGTAAAGATTCAATTGAATGAAATGAAGACCTGAGATTTAGAATACATTTGATATTGTATTTTCAGTTATTATTCCTTGTTTCAATTTTAGATCTATAGTAGTAGTATAGAATGTAATAGTATAAAAACAAATACAAAAACAATGTAATAGCAGTAGTATAATAGTAGTAGCAAGTAGCACCTCATTTAGTTAATTAGGTAAAATCCCTAAAATGAAGCTAAATGACCATCACATAAGTTAATAGTAATAAGCTCACTTAGTTAATCTGTTTTGTTAATCAGAGTTTGAATTAGTTTAAAAAGAAACAAACAGATGAGTAATGAAGTTGGTTTTGATAATATCAAATAGGTTTGGCTCTTACTAAACAACAGTAGTTAATCATATCAAGTGAATCAGCCTCTAGATATCAGCAAGCACAAAAGAGAAAGGAAGTAGTAATTCATTTGAAACTAGATCTGTAACATTGATTGAATCCAAAATCGTAGTATAGCAATGTATGTATAGATAATCATTTAGCTTTAGATAATCCGGTTATTGTCAATAAGCGATCGGGTTGTTTAAACACTGCATCACATAGATGAATCGTCTCTTTGACTGAGTAATTTCAATACTGATATACGCCATCAACAGAAAACAAAGAAACGGGATTAGTGCATTCCTTTATACATTAATTAGTTGTGATCTTGGATTAATATTGATATTCTTGTACAGCTATCTTCCTTTTTGGATTAATAAAAGAGTGATTTAATTTAATCCAGTGTGTTTGATTTACTATGAGTTCATTGTCTTGCTTTCTTTATTACTGCCTTAATCTGATTTTGGGCCTGACAATTAGTATGGGCCTAGACCATGTCCACGTAACTGTTGGTTTAGCGTTGAATCGCCCAAAAAAGACCCGGTTCTTTAAGGACCTGAACCCTTTGTTAATGTATTAAAACCCATTCTGGAAATCCAGGCCCCAATAAACAATAGAAATCATATGGGCCTGGAATACCTATTGATAAAAATACGAATAAGGAAAAAACAATATAGAAAACATAGTACACACTTCTTAGGATTGAACCTTAATTAATAATTGGGACGAGCCTCGCATAACGTTGAACAAGTGGGGCCCCCATTTAGTAATGGTTTGATACAATTAGAGTCGGGAAGGCTAATAGCGAATTCCATAGCCTCTCCCAAAAGATTTTAAAAGCCGATAGACGTTATTTAGGGCACGATTCTAATATACTTTCCATTGAACGAGTGTGCACTTGGTGCGACTCAAATCCAAATCTCGGCAAAGCTGAAATACATCGAAAGTCATAGGCGTACTGGTTGCGGTATGACTCGAGGCGTGTTTTCGCGATGCCGCAAATTCTTTAAAACAATATTTATGTAAAAAAGCGCTATATGTTGTTAAAATCTGTGATTAAGTCAAACAAGAGTCGAAAACGACAATTGAGAGACCGTGCTAAAACCACGGAACCCGGGAATGCCTAACACCTTCTCCCGGGTTTACAGAGTTCTTTATCTGGATCTTTGCTTCGCAGACATTTTGAAGAGTCAAATTCCTCGGATTCGGGATTAACCGGTGACTTGGGACACCATTATCATTCCCAAGTGGCGACTCTGATTAATCTCGATAAAATCCCGAACCGATTGTCCTTTAATTGGAAAAACTCCTTCCCTTACGTTATTTTATCCGTTTCAGATATTTGAGCGTCGGGGTATACCCTACGAGCGTATTTATATGCTTATATTTTCCCAAAAGTGGGGTAGTAAAAAGGGAGGTGTGACAGCTCTGGCGACTCTGCTGGGGATCCCAACCCCGAACTTTGGTTTCAGGGTTTAAGAACTCGAGTTATTTAGAATTGCCGTTCGCGTTATTGTTTGACTTCGTTATATGATTTGAACAACATGCTATGTGCTTTATCGCTTTAATATTATGTGGATTGTATATAAAATTGTGCCGAAAACCTTTCTCTCTTCACCCCCGGGGATGTGCTTACTGGTTGAGACTCCCCTTTTCTGTTAAAGTCACCTTAAATTAAGAAAAACAGAGGCCGGATAAGTTACAAAGCTGATTGACTCCGCGGGTCACCGGTACGTAGGCCACTCCTCGATTCGAGTTGTCCGCTCGGGTACACGGTCTAGGACTCTATGAAACCGTAAGATTTTTTGAACATAGGTCTAGGACGATTATTTGCATCATATTTGACTTAGGGGACTCAACACAGGGGTTGGGTCCGTCTAGGACAGGTGACCCGGTATTGGAAAAGACCGAGCATATTATGTGTTGCATTTTTATTGTCCTTGATCGTTATGCGGACCGGCGGAAATCCCGAGGATAGAAAAATTGTTGAAAAAGAAAAAAAAAGAGAGAGAGAGGAAAATAAGATTTATAGGAAATAGGTATCCGAAAATTTGAAAATCTGAAAAAAAGGTGGAACAATTTTGTTGAAATAATTGGTCAATTAATCTGACCGAACTACGCAGGTTTGATTCTCGCCATTAGGTGGGATACGTAGGCAACCCTTAAACGGGTCCAACCACACTTTTAGAAAAAGACCAAAAAGATTTTCCTTTCAAATAATCGAGGTGATCGTTATTTTTGGATATGGCCGAATGTTCCGAGAGGACGCCGGAAGGTTGTTTTGGCAAAAATGGCCATTTCGAAAGTCATTTTCTTTTCTTTCTTCAAAAAATGAAAACTTGCATTGAAAAAGATTTTCCTTTTTTCTAAATAAAATCGCCTTAATAAATGTGCAGGACGAGCACAATGATGAATGAACATTTCTCCCTAAATAAAATCCCCTTGGAGCTGAAATTATGGTGGCAAGACATGGGATCAGATGGTCAAGACTGGGTCAATGGTTACTTAAAAGGCCTTACGGGGTTATTAGACATGGTCCCCCGAGGTGATGTGATTAGAGAGTTGGTGACGTTTTGGGATCCGGAACACAATGTATTGCATTTCCCAGATTTTGAACTCACCCCTACTTTAGAGGAGATTGCCTTCTATATCGGGAAGACTGAGGCCCCGTTAAAAGGAAAATACCCGGTATCTCCGAGGACGGTAACAGTGCATCGTTTCCTCGACTCTTTGAAAATTGCCCGGAACGTTCACAACGAAGATCTGGCCAACGGGTTTTGTTCCTTAAGCTTCATCTATAGCAGGTTTGGACACATTGGGGGTTTCAACGACCTCACAAACAAGTTATGCTGCAAGTCCAACCGAGCGAAATGGGAGGAACACCAGAGGTTTGCATTTTTGGTGGCATCTCTCGGAGTTGTCGTATTCCCGAGGAAAGATGGACATATCAATATAAAAGTTGCCGGGGTAGCTACCACACTGATAGTACAAGATAATTGTACTCTGGCCCCAATGATTGTAGCGGACATCTACCGTGCTCTGACTGCGTGCAAAGCGGGAGCCAACTTCTTTGAAGGGTGTAATTTGATCTTGCAAATCTGGCTAATTGAACATCTATGCCACCACCCTTCGTTCTCGAGTTATGGTTCGGCTGAACGGACATGTTTGGAAGAGTTCAGTACGAGGACAAAAGAAGTAAAGTTGCCGGAGGGAGTCCAAGGTTGGATTGTGTATCTTCGATCACTAACTGACGGTCAAATCGATTGGACGTACGACTGGCTACCTCTTGACGAGGTGATGTATATGCCAACGGAGGGATCGCCATTTTTGATCATGGGTTTGAAGAGCATACAACCTTATGCCCCATACAGGGCCCTGCGACAGTTGGGTAGGTGTCAAATTATTCTGAGAGATGGGGACCTCAGTGTGCAAGCTGTAGAGATTGGTCCAGATGGGCAATTCCCGGAAGCAAAGATCCGGCAAATTTGGAATGAGTGCCAAAACCTTAAAATGGATACTTGCGTGCAAAATAGAGCAAAGGGGGAAATGTCGCCTGGATACTCCACATGGTACCGACGAGGGGTTGAGCACGAACGTCTTTCGAAGAGGCCTCACTTGCAAGATCTGATAGAGCAATCCAAGGAGAATCAGAACTGGGTGGCTAAGGAAAAAGAATACAAGGCCAAAATCAGCTTGTTGGAGGATAAATTGAGAAATCTCCATTTCGAAAGGGGCTTACAGGCAGCATCCGATGAAGTGGAGAAGAAACAGCTGAAAAAAGAAAATGAGATGTTGAAGGCTCAAATGGCTCAAATGAAAATTACATCCGAGACCCCAGTTCGCTCAGCCCGGGATGAGAAGTTAATTGAGATTCTCCGGCGCAAAGTAAACGACTACAGCTTTGACTTAGACAAAGCTGAAAAGCAATTAGTCAGGGCTCGGAAGCAAATAGACAGAGATGCTGAGGAAAGAGCCAAGTTGGTTCGGCAATTACAAGACAAGCACGATTTTGAGGTAGCTCAGCTTAGAGAGAAAATAATTTCAGCCACGGTTAAAAGTAACAAGATTATCAAGGATCTTGAAGAAGAGAGAGAGCATTGTTACACAACTATGGCTAGATTAGAATTGGAGTTGCAGCAAGTGCAAAAAGATAACCAACATACCTTGGATGCTCGCACTGAACAAATAAGCCGGTTATTGCAAGAAAAGGGGGTCATCCTAGAAAAGATTGTTCGCATTGCCCAATACATCACCCGGAAGAGTCAACTGTGTGAAGATATGTCTCGAGGAACCTTCGTATCAGCAGTAAAGTTCTTCGTACAACAAGTCATGTTTGACCTAGATAGGCTCCAAAGGGGATTAGCATATAGTCCCGCGGCAAGGCCGAACGATGCCTCGCGGGCACTAGGAGCATTAATGTACTCATAGGGCATGCATCATCTTTTATATTTTTCCTTTTATAACATCACATTGTAATCAATGTTTTGAATTATCAATGGAAAATCAAGTGTTGTTATCAATTCTTTTGCTTTATGTCATTTTTTTTAAATTCGCTAGGCAAATAAATAGGAACGTAATTATGAAAAAAAAAAGAGAGAGAAAGAAAAAGCAAGAAAAAAAAGAAATAAAAAAAAAAAAAAAGAGAAAAAAAAAGAAGAAAGAAAGAAAAAGAAAGAAAAAGGAAAGAAAAGAAAAAGAGGGGAAAAAGAGAAAAGTGATTGGTCCAAATGAGCAGCGGCCGGGATGATGCATGACGACTCGAGAAAATGTGTTTGTTTAAAGTCGTTGCATTTTATTCATGCGCTAACAACTAATGGGTGTTGATGCTTGTGAGTTCAAATTCTCTAGGCAACTGGCATTCTGGCTACCCACCCATACAACACAAGATACAAAAAGATGACGAAAGTTGTGTCCCAAGAAATTGAGGCAACTATTGTGGATCCTGCTCACGAAGAGGAGATTGTGGATATAGCAGGAATGAAGGAGGAAATGTACAAACTGAGGCAGCAGATGGCCGAGATGTACCAGGCCTGGTCTAGAGGTCAACCCCTGCCAGCTTACCCTGCCAACCCCGCATATATCCCTCCAGCCAACCCCAATCATGAACCACCTACAATGAATTCATCCTCCACATACCCCAATTACCCTCACTATTATGCCTCCACCTCCCAGGTACCACCACCTCCAGTCAAACAAGCACCACCTCACATACCCCAAGTTGCTCTAGTGTATGTGGCACCTCCGCCCGCTGCCATACACAAATCCTCCAGTGAACCGATGTTTTATATACATGATCCTCACTACTACCCTCCAGAACCAACTTTCCGACAACATGAGTCTCATGCTCCGTTGATAGAAACAAGTGAAGAAAGAATTGCCAAGAGTGCCGGGCAAGAAGAGATGGCCAGAAAAGTGAAAAGTCTGGAGAATGCCTTCCGCACTATGCAAGGACTAGGAGGACAGGTGAGTGTGGCCTACAAGGACTTGTGTCTATTCCCTGAGGTGCAGCTTCCCATGGGATTCAAGTTGCCAAAATTCGATATGTATAGCGGACACGGGGATCCAGTGGCCCATCTCAGAGGATACTGTAGCAAAATGAGAGGTGCAGGGGGTAAAGATGAGCTATTGATGGCGTATTTCAGCCAGAGTCTGAGTGGTTCAGCTTTAGAGTGGTATACCCGACAAGATCATACAAGGTGGTTCGTTTGGGATGACCTTGCGCAAGCCTTTGCAAATCACTTTCAGTACAACTTAGAGATCATACCTGACAGACTATCCCTTACAAAAATGGAGAAGAAGCCAGGGGAAAGCTTTAGGGAATTCGGTTTCAGATGGAGGGAGCAGGCTGCAAGAGTAGATCTACCCATGAAGGAAGGGGAGATGGTGGATTGTTTCCTACAGGCTTTGGAACCTATATATTACGGTCATTTAGTGTCGGCGATTGGGAAGAGTTTCAATGAAGTCGTGAAGATGGGAAGCTTTGTGGAGGAAAGTTTGAAAACAAACAAAATCATGAGTTTTTCGGCCATTAAGGCCACCAATCAAGCAATACAAACTGGAAACGGGGGAGCAATAGGAAAGAAGAAGAAGGAAGAGGTAGCAACTGTAGAGAGCAGGCCATGGAGCCGTAACCCGCATCATCACCCACCAAGACCCTACCACCAGCACCCACCAAACCCATCAACCCCATATAATCCACCACCATCATCTTACCCGCCAAACCCATACAACACATCAACCCCATATAACCCACCACCACCACCATACCCACCAACAGTCCCACACTACCACCACCCACAAGCCCAAGCCTACCCACCACCACCACCACATGTGTGGAGAGCCAACACATACCCAACCTCTAAACCCTACAGAAACCAAAACAGGCCCAGGCCTGACTCAGAGTGGAGAAACAAGGCAAGGAAAACATTCACCCCACTGGGGGAATCATATACCAGCCTTTATCATAGATTGAAAGAGTTGGGGATGCTAAGCCCGGTTGCATCTAAAGTTCCAAACCCACCCCCGAAAAACCTTGATCCATCTGTTAGGTGTGAGTATTGCTCGGGGACATTGGGCCATGATACCGAAAAATGTTGGCAGTTGAAGAATGCCATTCAGGATCTCATTGACGATAGGAGAATTGAAGTTCAGGCTCCAGAAGCTCCAAACGTCACCCAGAATCCGCTGCCAAAACACCATGAGACACACATGATAGAATTGGCGCAAGGTGATAGCAGTCAGAAACCATCTCAGTCTGTGATGATGATAAAGTCAAGTGGCAAAGCAGAAAAGGAGGCCGTGAAAGAAAAAGTGATTGCCGAAGAACCAACAGGAAAGCCAGTAGTGGTGGAGGGTTTGAAAGTGGTAGTGCCGGGCGTAAAGCCGATTGTGACTGTGAAAGGCGTGAGTACGGAACCAGTAATTATAAGGCCGGTGGTGCAGATGCCGGTAGTGAGCACAAAAACTATACCTTGGAATTACAACAAGGTAGCAGCGGTTTATAAAGAAAAAGAGGTGTCTGGGGAAATTAATGAAACCCACGGTCTCACCCGGTCTGGAAGATGCTTTGCTCCAGAAGAATTGAGAAAAATGAAAGCAATAAAAGAGAACCAATTGAAGAAACCAGTGTCAGAAGAAGAAGCGGAGGAATTCCTCAAGAAGATGAAGTCACAGGATTATTCTGTAATTGAGCAGTTGAGGAAGACCCCTGCGTAGATCTCTTTGCTATCTTTGCTAATACACTCAGAAGAACACAGGAAGGCTCTGATGAAGATACTGAATGAGGCTCATGTTCCAGAAAAGATCTCAGTTTGCCACCTGGAAAAGATTACCAACAAGATTTTCGAGTCTAATAGGATCACATTCTCAGATAAGGAATTGCCTGTTGAGGGAACCGAGCACAATAAGGCGATGTACCTTACGGTGAAGAGCGAAGAGTCGGTAGTGACCAGAGTGTTGATAGACAACGGATCAAGCGCTAACATTTGCCCGCTGTCGACTTTGGGAAAGCTGAACATCAGTCCGGACAGAATTCGGAAGAAGAGTATAAACGTGAGAGGATTTGATGGTGGGGGTAAAAACACATTGGGAGACATTATTCTGGAGGTGACCATCGGTCCTGTGGATTTTACTATGGAATTCCAGGTGCTCGACATTGCTGTGTCATATAATTTGTTGTTAGGCCGACCCTGGATCCACGCGGCCAAGGCAGTACCATCGTCTTTACATCAGATGGTCAAATTTGAGTGGGAGCAACAGGAGATTGTGGTACATGGGGAAGAAAATGATTGCAATATGGTGACACCATTTGATGATACCGACGGAGATAGAGGTCCTTGGGTCTACCAAGTGACATATGCTATTGTGGTAAACAGAATTGCTGAAGGGGAGAAGTTGCCAATCCCTATGATGGCACCAACTGTTGTGATGGTGGCCAAAGAGATGCTTAGAAATGGGTTTGCACCAGGGAAGGGATTGGGCAAAGCATTGCAGGGAGTTATTCAGCCGGTTCAGCTTCCAGAAAACAAAGGTACTTTCGGCTTAGGGTTCAAACCCACCTTTGCCGACATCCAGAGAGCCTCCAAAGCCAAAAAGAACTGGACCTTGCCTAAGCCCATACCCAAATTATCCGACACCTTCGTCAAGTCTGGTACAAAATATCGGACATCTGCTGCGAAAAAGTACATTGAGACCCGACCTGATGAAGAAATGCTGAGTTTTGAGAAGATGTTTTGGGATGTGAACATGATTGAAGTGGGGGAAGGCACAAGCAAGATGGATGTGCAGTTTGTGGGACCTGGAATCGTGTTGAACAATTGGGAAGCTACTCCTTTCCCTATCAGGAAGGAGTCTTGGTAGTTAGCTCCAAAATTTCATCATTGCTTTCCCAGAATTATTATTTTTATAGCTCTCCCATCCCCTTCATGAAAAAAAAATCAAAATGTATCCCGAACTTTGTTCGTCCTTTTTATCAATGAAATGCAGTTTTCCTTTTCTTCACTTTTGCCTTATTTTTCTTTATTTTTCCTTTTGTACAGTTCTGCATGTGTTGATTCTGATGCCATGTCATGCGTGAAGGATTCTAGACTCAGTTCTGACAATCACGTTACCATACAAGAAATTGAGGAAGATAGTGAAATAGAATGTGAGGATGAGGAAGCCCTGGAGGAAATAAGTAAGGACATGAAACAATATGAGGAAAAACCCAAACCAAATTTGAGTGATACAGAATCTGTAAATTTGGGGAGCGAAGACAATGTCCGGAAACAAAGATTAGTGTACATTTGGAGGCACCCCTCGGGGATGAATTGATAAGGTTGTTACATGAGTTTAAGGACATTTTTGCCTGGTCCTATGATGACATGCCCGGACTTAGCACCGATTTGGTGGTACACAAGTTGCCTATCTATTCTGAATGCCGGCCGGTAAAGCAGAAGTTGAGGAAATTTAAAACGGACATTAGTGTGAAGATAAAAGAAGAGGTGAATAAGCAGTTTGAGGCAAAGGTCATAAGAGTTACCAAGTACCCCACCTGGTTGGCAAATGTTGTGCCGGTCCCGAAGAAAGATGGAAAAACCAAAGTGTGTGTGGACTACAGAGACCTCAACAAAGCCAGTCCGAAGGATGACTTCCCATTGCCGAACATCCACATATTGATCGACAATTGCGCCAAGCATGAAATCGGTTCGTTTGTGGATTGTTATGTCGGTTATCACCAGATCCTTATGGATGAAGAAGACGCCGAGAAAACTGCCTTCATTACACCTTGGGGAACGTACTGCTACAGAGTAATGCCGTTTGGATTGAAGAATGCCGGGGCAACTTACATGAGGGCGATGACCACAATGTTCCATGATATGATGCATCGAGAAATTGAAGTGTATGTGGACGATGTCATCATAAAGTCCAAAAAGCAACCTGATCATGTGAGAGATTTGAGAAAGTTTTTCCAAAGACTCCGGAGGTACAATTTAAAGCTCAATCCTGCGAAGTGCGCCTTTGGAGTACCTTCAGGGAAATTACTGGGGTTTATAGTGAGTCGGCGAGGTATTGAACTAGATGCATCAAAGATCAAGGCTATTCAAAGTCTACCTCCGCCGAAGAACAAGAAGGAGGTCATGAGTTTACTAGGAAGGTTGAATTACATTAGTCGATTCATTGCTCAATTTACATCAACGTGTGAGCCGATCTTCAAGTTGTTGAAAAAAGGTGCAGCAGTGAAATGGACCGACGAGTGTCAGGAAGCCTTTGACAAGATCAAGGAATATTTGGCCAATCCCCCAGTGTTAGTTCCTCCAGAACCAGGGCGACCTTTGATTTTGTATCTGATAGTGCTTGATAACTCCTTTGGTTGTGTACTGGGTCAGCATGACGAGACAGGCAAGAAAGAACAAGCCATATATTACCTCAGCAAGAAGTTCACGTCCTACGAGGTGAAATATACTCAACTTGAAAGAACTTGTTGTGCGTTGATTTGAGTAGCTCAGAAGTTAAAGCATTATTTGTCAGCATATACCACATACTTGATATCACGACTGGATCCTCTAAAGTACATATTTCAGAAGCCTATGCCTACGGGAAGACTGGCCAAATGGCAGATTCTGCTCACAGAATTTGACATTATCTATGTGACTCGTACGGCAATGAAGGCACAAGCTATTGCAGACCACTTAGCTGAGAATCCGGTGGATGATGAGTATGAGCCATTGAAGACGTACTTTCCGGATGAGGAGGCAATGATTGTCGAGGAGATGGAGCAAGATGAGAGACCAGGATGGAAAATGTACTTCGACGGGGCCGTCAACGGCAAAGGCGTTGGTATCGGAGCGGTACTCATTTCAAGTACGGGTCAACACTATCCGCTATAGCTCAGCTACGATTTTTCTGTACCAACAACATGGCCAAATATGAGGCGTGCATCTTGGGATTAAGAATGGCAATTGACATGGGTATTCAAGAGATTTTGGTCATGGGTGACTCGGATCTCTTGGTACATCAAATACAAGGGGAATGGGAGACACGAGATTTGAAATTGATACCATATCGGTATTGTTTGCACGAGTTGTCTCAAAGATTCCAGTCTATAGAGTTCAAGCACATCCCAAGAATGCACAATGAGATCGCAGATGCTTTGGCCACATTGTCCTCTATGTTGCATCATCGTGACAAGACATATATAGATCCGCTCCAGATCCAAGTTCGTGATCAAAATGCTTATTGCTTTGCTGTGGAAGAAGAATCAGATGGAGAGCCGTGGTATCATGATATCAGGGAATACCTGAAAGCTGGCAAATACCCGGAGCAGGCCACTGGAGACCAGAAGAGAGCCATCGGGCGTTTAGCTAATGGATTTTTCCTCAGTGGAGGAGTTATATACAAAAGAACACCAGATCTGGGCTTATTGCGGTGTGTAGATGCACAACAAGCATATGAAATCATGATTGAAGTACATGTCGGAGTATGTGGACCCCACATGAGAGGATATGTTTTAGCAAAGAAGATTTTGAGAGCTGGGTATTACTGGCTCACTATGGAGCGTGATTGTATCAGGTATGTAAAGAAATGTCATCAATGACAGGTGCATGAGGATCTGATCCACTCCCCGCCTTATGAGTTGCATACAATGTCTGTGCCATGGCCCTTTGTTGCTTGGGGCATGGATGTTATCGGCCCAATAGATCCAGTCGCTTCCAATGGGCATAGGTTCATTCTGGTTGCAATTGATTATTTCACCAAGTGGGTTGAAGCGAAAACGTTCAAAGTAGTAACAAAGAAAGCGGTGGTGGATTTTGTGCATGAGAATATTATATGCCGATTTGGAATCCCCAAGGTGATTATCACAGATAATGGAGCCAATTTAAACAGTCATCTCATGGCGGAAGTTTGTGAAAGATTTAAGATCACACACCGCAATTCCACACCTTACAGGCCAAAGGCGAATGGTGCAATAGAGGCGGCGAATAAGAATATCAAGAAGATTCTCCGAAAAATGGTGGAGGGATCCAGGCAATGGCATGAAAAGCTACCCTTTTCTCTCATGGGTTACCGCACGACAGTGCGTACTTCTATCGGAACCACACCTTATACACTTTTGTATGGAACGGAGGCTGTTATACCCGCAGAAGTAGAAATACCGTCATTACGGATCATAGCCGAAGCTGAGATAGATGACGATGAATGGGTAAAAGCCCGGTTGGAACAATTGAGTTTGATCGATGAGAAGAGGTTGGTCGCAGTTTGCCATGGGCAATTGTATCAACGAAGAATGGCCAGAGCATACAATAAGAAGGTACGACCTCGAAAGTTTGAAGTCGGACAGCTTGTGTTGAGGCGTATCTTACCGCATTGGGCCGAGGCGAAGGGCAAGTTTGCACCAAATTGGCAGGGACCGTTTGTAGTATCACGGGTGCTGTCCAATGGAGCATTGTATTTAACAGATGTTGAAGGAAAGTGCGTAGAGACTGCTATCAATTCAGATGCGGTCAAAAGATACTATGTATGATTCCTTTTCAATTATGTGTTTTGTATTTTGTTGTGATTTTGGAATTGAAATGACGAAGGCGTTTTATTCTCTATCCAAACACTTTATCCATCGATAACCCCTTTGAGCCTTAATGAATATATTCTTTCATATCCCTCTCTCGGAATCGCTTTAGCGCAATAAGATCGAAATTGCCAAAATGGAAAAAATGATGATGAAAAAAAGAAAAATGAAATGAAAAAAAAAAAGAGAAAAAAAAATGAAAGAATGAATGAAAAAAAAGAGAAAAAGACAAAGAAATCGGGAAAAAGTCAAAAAAATCCATTTAACTTATGAAGTTGGATGAACTACGTCTGACTTGATCCCGAAAGAGTACGTAGGCAGCCTCTCTGAGGTTCAGTCACAATAAAGAAAAAATCCAAAAATTCCCCACATATTGAAACTGGGGCAGAAGTTATGTTTAATAATTCCGAGAGTTGTAAATATTTTTGGAACCCTCGAGAAATTTTGAGCCTTTATACCTTTCTGTCTCAACCCATCCAAAAGCCACGTTACAGTCCAAAGAAAGACCTTCTGATCAATTCCGAAATGATAACGAATGCAATGAAGGAGGAGCGAAACATCGGACAACACCTGTGGTAAGAAAACAAAATACAAAAGGAAAAATGAGAAAAAATGGAAAAAATGAGAGAGTCTCATCGGTGAAAACCTTAACCGGCACCGAGGCGACTGTGAGTTTGAGAGAAATAAAATGAGAGAGTCTTGTCAGTGAAAACCTTAACAGGCACTGCGAGGCGACTGTGAGGTTGAAAGAATAAATGAGAGAGTTCTATTGGTGAAAACCTTTCGAGGCACCGTAGGGCGATCGTGATGACTACCAGAAAAGAGAAAAGCAACAAAAATAGTATCGGTTTGGGTTGGAAACAATTTGGAGATAATATAATGATTGGAACGAACTGGGTCAGAGTTTAAATGCATGGCATGGTCAGCGGAATCAGCCAGCAAATACCCAGATAAGTTCTATCATCTCTCCAAAACGCCCTTACCTTTCTTTCATTTTTCTGCATTTCATTGTTTACCTTTTGAGAGCTAACTACCAGCTCCTGATAACGAAAGCTGAAACAACACTGGGTCAGAAAGAAGGAAGAGTTGGGAAGGAAATAAAGAAGCTTGGCAGATATGGCCAAAAGAAAAGAAAACAAAACAAAAATGGAAAAAAAATGAGAAAATACAAAAAGATTTTGCAAGGGACAAGCAGTTGAAAGTTATGCAGCATGAGAAAAGCAAAAAGAAGGAAGCAATAAGAAGCGGGGACGGCAGATGCCAGTTGCCAGCAGTTTATATCTAATAAATTTTGTTTCATGCAAGAACAAATTGTCACTAATCACTTTAAAGTGAATGTGACCAATGTGAAAAATAGAAGACACCAAAAAGAGAAGTTCGCCAATAAGTGAAGAAATTCACGGGCAAGAGATAATTGGTAAAAGAAAATACCAAAAAAAAAAGAGGAAGGTAACATTTTTTTTAAAATCCACTCCCCAGTCCTCAGGCTGCGGGAATATTTTTCTGCATCGCATTGCACGTTTAAATTCTGTTAGGTGCCCACCTTCGAATACGGGAATATTTTATGCATCGCATTGCACGTTTAAATTCTGTTAGGTGCCCACCTTCAAATACGGGAATACTTTTTTGCATCGCATTGCACGTTTAAATTCTGTTAGGTGCCCACCTTCAAATACGGGAATATTTTTCTGCATCGCATTGCACGTTTAATTTCTGTTAGGTGCCCACCTTCGAATACGGGAATATTTTTCTGCATCACATTGCACGTTTAATTTCTGTTAGGTGCCCATCTTCGAATACGGGAATATTTTCTGCATCGCATTGCACGTTTAATTTCTGTTAGGTTCCCACCTTCAAATACGGGAATACTTTTCTGCATCGCATTGCACGTTTAAATTCTGTTAGGTGCCCACCTTCAAATACGGGAATACTTTTCTGCATCGCATTGCACGTTTAATTTCTGTTAGGTGCCCACCTTCGAATACGGGAATATTTTTCTGCATCGCATTGCACGTTTAATTTCTGTTAGGTGCCCACCTTCGAATACGGGAATATTTTTCTGTTTTGCATTGCACGTTTAAATTCTGTTAGGTGCCCACCTTCAAATATGGGAATACTTTTCCGCATCGCATTGCACGTTTAAATTCTGTTAGGTGCCCACCTTCTAATACAGGAATACTTTTCTGCATCCGCATTGCACGTTTAATTTCTGTTAGGTGCCCACCTTCTAATACGGGAATACTTTTCTGCATTCGCATTGCACGTTTAATTTCTGTTAGGTGCCCACCTTCAAATACGGGAATACTTTTCTGCATCGTATTGCACGTTTAATTTCTGTTAGGTGCCTACCTTCAAATACGGGAATACTTTTCTGCATCGCATTGCATGTTTAAATTCTGTTAGGTGCCTACCTTCGAATACGGGAATACTTTTCTGCATCGCATTGCACGTTTAATTTTTGTTAGGCGCCCACCTTCAAATACGGGAATATATTTCTGCACATCATGGTTTATATAGCTAAAAGCCCACACTAGGGCAGAAAAGAAAAAAGTAGTTTGTTGTTTTGTTTTGAGCAGGTTCAGCTCGAGGGCAAGAAGTACCATTGAAAATAAAAAAAAAAGGGAAAACAAGAAAAGAAAATCAACAAAAAAGAGAGTCAACATCAAAGAAAATCAACAAAAAGAAAGAGAGTCTGCATCACCGGAAAGGGAAGAAGAGCAAAAGCTAGATTAGGAACAATTGTAATTGTAGGATCATAGCTTAGAATAGCTTCTTCATTTTACATTTCTCCCCCGGTGTAATAAGGAGTAAGTCAGCAGGTCTCAACAGTGTCAATGCAACAGTGAGTCTGGTAGTTTTAAACTGCCAGACCTTCCCGAACTACACTGACCTGATTCCTGTTTAGCCCAGGATATGTAGGCAACCTCTAAAGCAGGGTGCGGTCAAAAGGTTTTCAAAAATTCTTTCACGGAATGTGTCAGTGTGCAAAAATCTATCATTTCTGCTCACTTGTCTTTGCACTGAAACTCTTCGTGTTCCCGAGCAAAGAGGGGCAGCTGTGAGCACGTAATTTTTGCACCGGGCAAATAATTTCAAAATTAAATAAATATGTTTTTGAGTGCAATTACTTGCTTTGTTTGAAATTAGCTATACTTTGTGTATTTGCATAAGTAGAAATTAGAAAAAATCAAAAAAAATTAGGCTAGGTAATTACTTTGTTTTAATTAGTTAGGTTTTAAGAAAAATCACAAACAATAGTTTTAAGTAGTTAAAATTAAGGAAAAATAGTAGAAAATTGCCAAAAATACTAAATAATTAGAGTAAGTAGGAAATTAGGTTTTATAATTTTCCATAAAAGAAAAGAAAAAAAAAGTATAAAAGAAAATACATAAAAATCATTAAAATCAGAAAAATACAAAAATAGCTTGGATATAATAAATTTGGGCCAAATACAATCCAAATCACTGGCCCAATGCTTTGGCCCAAAGGAGATCCGATCCAGAGATTAAGTTGAAAAGATCTTGGTCGTCTGTTGCTTCACATCTGACGGTTAAGAATATTAGTTGAATTATAAAGGTTTGATCAATGGTGAGACTTGATCTCAGCCGTCCAGGCTAGTTGATCCAACGACTAAGCCTTTGGTCTCCCAGGCGATGAAACGGTGTCGTTTTAGTAACGCGCCCCAGAGCCGTTGATCTTCATCCATTGGACGGTCTGGATTTCATGCGACACTTTGCCTATAAAAGGCTTGTGTCTGAAGAATTTTGCCCATTTTATCAAAAAATCTTAACCCTAGCCGCCCTTGAGATCTTCTTCATCTCCCTCATCATCATCGTTTTGAAACGCTGCCGGCTATGGAGGCCACCACCTCTACGGAGGTCTCCGGTGACTTCTCTCACCCCTCTTCTTCTCTTCTTCACCGTCCTCAACTCAGACGACCAAAACCCCAAAAACAGCCCCTTTCTTAGAACTCCGGTCACCGGAACTCACCACCGGTGACCACCAAAGAATGAATCTCACTTCCAAACCAATGCCGTTCGAACCCCCTTTCTACGATCTATCCAACCATATAAGTCACCACCCTCGAATCTCCTTGGAACTCGTCGAATATCCAAAAGAAGGTCGCCGGAAACCTAACTCCGGCGACCCAAAACTCAAACCTTTCAAAGACCTAATCTTATACCTTCCCCAAATATCCCTCTGCAACTAAAAACCCCAAAAGGCTTCGTCTTTGAGCCTAAAAAGAAAAACCAGAAAAGAAAAATGAAAAAAAAAACGGAATAAGGAAGAAGAAACAAGGAAAAGGGTCTGAGAGAGAATAAGAAAAGGGGAATAGGAAGCTCGGGGGACAGGCCTATGTAAGGCCCCGTAAAATTTTGTGCATAAAACCTAGTAGCTGTGGTGTCTTGGTCCGAATAATGTGTTAGGAATGCGTAGAATTCTTCGCGGCGAGCTTGCTCGCCGCGGTTCGGACCCTTGGTAGTGATTTAAGTTTCAAAAATGTAGAGAATAAAATTTTCCAGAAAAATGTCAAATATGCGGTCAAGAATACGACCGCAAACCTGACATGCGGACCGCATTCTTGCCGCAAATCGTTCCAGAGAGTTTCCCAAAAATCCGTCAAAAGTGCGGTCGATGTGCGATCGCATGTCAAATCTGCGGTGCATTTTGCGACCGCAGATCAAACATGCGGACCGCATTTTGGCCGCATTCCTTAACAGAACCTGCATAACTTTGAGGCCATTTTGCGGTCACTTTGCGGACCGCATGTGGATTCTGCGGTCGCATAGTGACCGCATATTCGACCCGGGCCCATATTTTTGTAACATTTTGACCCGGTCCCTTCTTTAATATAACACACTTCTTCTTCATTTTATCATATCATCTTACCAAAAATTAGAGAGAGAAGAGAGGGTTTTTAGAGAGAGAAATCTTGCATCTTCAAGGATTGTTCTAACTACCTTAATTCCAAGGGATCTTAGGGCAAGGATTCAACTTCCCCAATCTTTTCAAGGTAAAAACCCTAACTATCTTTCTTTGACTTTCAGTTTTAATTGGGTAAAGAGAGGTTTGCATATAATAGCTTTTGAAAATAGAATTTTTACACTCATGCATGATTATTGAACTTGATTTTTAGTAAAAAGAAGTGAGTAGAAGTAAGAGTCTTCAAGAACAAGGTTGGCACAAGTAAGATAGCGTGGGTAAGCATAAAGTAGGAAGTTAACGGAAGAAAACTCACCACCAGGTATGTATGGCTAATTTTGATTCTTGTAAAATCGCCCAAATGTGTGCGAATTGTTTTGGCATGTGTCAAATTGAGAAATTTTACGTAATTCTTTGATTTCCCTGTTGAGCATTTGATTTATATTGAACTACGTGTGGTGTGGTATGAAATATGAATGGAAAGATAAAAAGGTAATCGAGATTGGTAAAGAATTGGGAACAACCATTGTGATGGCATATTTGGCTTATTGTGGAAGGAATTTGAAACACCTTAATGGTGGTAAATTGTTGAACATGCTTATGTGGGCATTTTCGATTTCAGAATACTTGTAACTTGATTTTGATATTGGCATTGAGAAGAAATTGAGAACATGAGCCAATGTGTAAGTTGCTTATTTGAACTTGTTGAAATTGTGTGTAGCACCTTATCTGCTGTTTGAAATTGTTGTGTTTTCAACTGTAAGGCGGGGTCGTGTTGCGCGCCGCAACGTGGGAAAATAAGGTGTGGGTTGGGGTGATAAGGGTGGCCGAGGTAATAAGGGTGGTCAGGGGCAATAAGGATGGAAAGCGATCGAAATCGCTATTGAAAATTCATACAAAAATCAAAAATGTGAAATTGTGAAAGGAGACAGCAGGAGAGTTTGCAACCTGGGGAGCACTGATTGCTCCTATGTTTGACTACTTGTAATTTATGTTGTTGATTGGTTGTTGTTCCATTTGTTGACCTTGAATGTGCTTGTGTTGAGGCTTATCTGAAATGAGTAAAAGGTAGAAAACATGGTTGGTTGGCTTGATTAGTTTTAATGTAATTTAATGGCTTGAGTTTACTTGGGACAAAGTTTGTCCATACATACCAGTACAATTCAAGTGTACTGACGTCCCTTTTGCCGGGGACGCTACATTCGTGTTATGATTGTAGGTGGATCTGTAGCAGGCACTTCAGCACATCGGCAGTAGTATCCTTCATCCTCCACTGCCCGTTTTTGGTGAGCCCCTTTCTTCCTCGGGGCCTTGTGTGGTTCATGTCACTTCGGTTTAGATTTCATTTTGGTTTTATAAGGTATAGCCGGAGCCTTGTTACCGGCAAGTATTGTATTTCTCTTTTTGTATCCTAGAGGCTCCATAGACATGTAAACTGTGGGATTGTGGCCTATGTATATGTATGGGGCGTTGTAAATATAAATTATGAACTTGTTAGTGAATCAATCACATGGTTATGTTTATCTATTATGAAATCAGTCATTATTGGTAAAATATTTGGTTAATGAGAAACAATCAACACAGGGTTAACGCGTGGGAATGAAAGGCACCCAGGTCCGCTTGACTGGGGCAACCCAACCCGGTCAGGCGCCGGTCATGTCCCTCGATTTGGGGCGTGACAAGGCCCCGCTAAGCTAAGTACCCCCTCCTGTTTTTGTTATTTTTCTTTTGCTTTTCTTTGTTTGCTTTATCTATGTTTTCTTGCATGTTTTTGTTTTGTCTGCTCTGATTTTTGTTTTCGCATGATAATTTTGGATTGTTCTTGTTCATCTTCTGTTTCTATCCTTTTGTTTATATTCTTTTGTTTTAATATGCCCTGTATATCTTTGTCTTTTAGCCTGTTCTTCTCTTATTTCTTAACCTGTTCTTCTGAGCATGTTAGTACTAGGTTTTCTCTCATCTTGTTCATTCTCATGTTTTTTTTTGTTGTTTTGATCATGTTCTGTTTCTCTGAGTTAAAAGACCTATTTTGATTCACCTTTTCTCTTCATCTTCTGTGTACTGTGATTCTTAGTATGTTAAGTTTCCCATAGTCTGACTGTGCTTCTTTTCTGTTTCTCTTTATGATTAGCTTAGCTGTTTTGATCCTTGATTAGGGCTTCTTCTCTTAGCTCTCAATGTCTTTATTGTTTTTTTTTTCCTCTCTACATGATTTAGTTCTGATTCTAGGCTTAGCAATTTGATTCTCATATTCACTCGAGGGTTCTTGCTCTAGTAACATTTTCATGTTCTTTTATTTGCATTTTTCAGTGACTGCTTATCTTTCTGTTACTTAGCATGATAGATTTTAGGACCGTTCTTCACTGCTTCTTCATGTCTTTCCTGTTCCTCATCTTCATTTGTCACATGCATACATCAAGCTAGGGTGAGTACTTGAAATTGAATTCTGATTACCATGCTTATGTTATTCTGTTAAAATCCATGGCTTTTATGATCCATATTGACTGTTTTGTGGTAGCCTATGCTTTGTGTACCTATATCATGAATC
Source organism: Nicotiana noctiflora (assembly GCA_032618575.1). Lineage (NCBI taxonomy): Eukaryota > Viridiplantae > Streptophyta > Magnoliopsida > Solanales > Solanaceae > Nicotiana > Nicotiana noctiflora. Next base: position 80,345 of record JASVEL010001208.1, read on the forward strand.
CTGGTGGTTTTTGAAGTTCTTCAAACTGTCCTGTGACTTGAACTGGTAGTAATTAGATCTGAGTTGACATGAATTCATATTGTATTACATGTAGTCTGATGATGTGAGTTAATTGACTGAAATTCAACCATATCAATTGTTTCCTCTGACTTAAGTTGATTAATGCATGTTGATTTGATCATATGTGTTCTTGTATGCAACAAATGTTGAAGATGATTAAGTTCTGCTAGTTCCTGTTAAACATGATTGTTTGGTTAACATTATTTGAACTTTAGGAGGATTGGTTATAGCTGTTAGCATTAGGTCCATGAAAATTGGCTAGTTTCTAAATAGGTTAAAACTGAACATGAACAAAAATAGGCTATAGGTTCAATAATTGACCTAAGAGTGGTCAACTTTGCAAAGGTTGACCAACTCTATAAGGTCCAAACACACCAGCTCACTTCAAAAAGAGCTAGTTGTGCAAAAACGGTCAAGCTTGCAAATGCAAGCTCACCAAGGCTCATTTGAGCCCTGAACATCAAAGTGGCCAGGCCTGCAAAGGCTTTGGGCCCAACTATGTTCAGTAATTGGGTTGAATCACCCAAGCTAAGTCTCTACTTGAGACTGGCCATTAACATAATATTCTAATTGCTTTAATTAAGCAGGCTAGTCCTGCACTTTAGTTTAATTGACCTAAAAATCACAAAAATAGGTTATTAAGAAATAATTGGCTTAAGAGTAGTCAACTTTGCAAAAGGTTGACCAATTCTATAAGGCCCTAACACACAGCCCACCTTAAAAAGGGGCTGGTTGTGCAAAATGGCCAAGTCTGCAAATGTAGACTGGCCCAGGCTTTCTTTTGAGCCCTGAACATTAAAGTGGCCAAACCTGCAAAGGTTTTGGGCCCCAACTGTTCAGTAATTGGGTTTAATACCCAAGCTAAGTCTCAACTTGAGACTGGCTAACTTTTAAATAGTTCAATTTCATTAATAAAGCAGGCTAGTCCTGCAATTAGTTTTAAATTGAAATAATTTGGTCTTAATTGACTGGAACTAATTAAAAGATGCTAGAATTGAAATAGTTCTTTAAAGTAGAACTGGCCAGCCCTTAAATACTAATGCAAGAGCTGGCTATTAGTTTAATAAGTCCCAAAGAAAGCTGAAACTTGACCTAGGCAGTCAAGTAAATCAGCAGTGGCATTCAGGGCATAATTGGAAACCAAATAGGTAAAATAGTGAATAGATTGAAACATAAGAGGGTAAGGGAGTCATTTGTACCCCTGATTTATGCAATTTTGCAGAGATTTAAGGGTATAATGGTCTCCCTAAAATGGGATATCTGTAAAAATCCCAAACCCTTAGGGCTACATTGGTAAAAACCCACAAAAAGGAATCTTTAGAACCTTCCAGCACATGCTGGAAGGGTTTCTGCTAACAGAATTGGGGGTTTAACTGTATATCTCATAAATTTTAGAGGGGAGAAGTGGGATTAATCCCATAACTTTCTCCCCAAGTTTCAGCCCTTGGCTTAGCTATAAATACACCCTAAAAAGGGGCTGAAAGGGGTTTCGAAAATTAGCCATTCTGAAATACATCTAGGCTGGCTTTTGAATACAGAGTTTCAGAGTAAAGAAATAGCATAAGAACAGTAGGATTTCTGGGATTTTTGGAGTAGAAACTTGGGTTAATTCCTTCTGGTTTTCGAGGTTCCTTGCTCCAAACTGATCTGGATTTCTATTGGCCTTTGCTGTGGGATTTCTATTTGCTTGTTTGGCTGTGGTGTTCTGTTTTCGTGGATCTTCTACCACTGTTGCATTGCTGTTGAGTCGATTGCTGATTACTTGCTTTCATCTCCCTAGAACTTATTGGCTTTCTTTCCATTTGATCCAGGTATTCTCCTATCCGAGAACGAGCTGTAAAGATTCGACTGAATGAAATGAAGACCTGAGATTTAGAATACATTTGATATTGTATTTTCAGTTATTATTCCTTGTTTCAATTTTAGATCTATAGCAGTAGTATAGAATGTAATAGTATAAAAATAAATACAAAAACAATGTAATAGCAGTAGTATAATAGTAGTAGCAAGTAGCACCTCATTTAGTTAATTAGGTAAAATCCCTAAAATGAAGCTAAAGGACCATCACATAAGTTAATAGTAATAAGCTCACTTAGTTAATCTATTTTGTTAATCAGAGTTTGAATTAGTCTAAAAAGAAACAAACAGATGAGTAATGAAGTTGGTTTTGATAATATCAAATAGGTTTGGCTCTTACTAAACAACAGTAGTTAATCATATCAAGTGAATCAGCCTCTAGATATCAGCAAGCACAAAAGAGAAAGGAAGCAGTAATTCATTTGAAACTAGATTTGTAACATTGATTGAATCCAAAATCGTAGTATAGCAATGTATGTATAGATAATCATTTAGCTTTAGATAATCTGGTTATTGTCAATAAGCGATCGGGTGTTTTAAACACTGCATCACATAGATGAATCGTCTATTTGACTGAGTAATTTCAATATTGATATAGGCCATCAACAGAAAACAAAGAAACGGGATTAGTTCATTCATTTATACATTAATTAGTTGTGATCTTGGATTAATATTGATATTCTTGTACAGCTATCTTCCTTTTTGGATTAATAAAAGAGTGATTTAATTTAATTCCAGTGTGTTTGATTTACTATGAGTTCATTGTCTTGCTTTCTTTATTACTGCCTTAATCTGATTTTGGGTCTGACAATTAGTATGGGCCTAGACCATGTCCACGTAACTGTTGGGTTAGCGTTGAATCGCCCAAAAAAGACTCGGTTCTTTAAGGACCTGAACCCTTTGTTGATGTATTAAAATCCATTCTAGAAATTCAGGCCCCAATAAACAATAGAAATTATATGGGCCTGGAATACCTATTGATAAAAATACGAATAAGGAAAAAACAATATAGAAAACATAGTACACACTTCTTAGGATTGAACCTTAATTAATAATTGGGACGAGCCTCGCATAACGTTGAACAAGCGGGGCCCCCATTTAGTAATGGTTTAATACAATTAGAGTCGGGAAGGCTAATAGCGAATTCCATAGCCTCTCCCAAAAGATTTTAAAAGCCGATAGACATTATTTAGGGCACGATTCTAATATACTTTCCATTGAACGAGTGTGCACTTGGTGCGACTCAAATCCAAATCTCGACAAAGCTGAAATACATCGAAAGTCATAGGCGTACTGGTTGCGGTATGACTCAAGGCGTGTTTTCGCGATGCCGCAAATTCTTTAAAACAATATTTATGTAAAAAAGCGCTATATGTTGTTAAAATCTGTGATTAAGTCAAACAAGAGTCGAAAACGACAATTGAGCGACCGTGCTAAAACCACGAAACCCGGGAATGCCTAACACCTTCTCCCGGGTTAACAGAGTTCCTTATCCGGATCTTTGCTTCGCAGACATTTTGAAGAGTCAAATTTCTCGGATTCGGGATTAACCGGTGACTTGGGACACCATTATCATTCCCAAGTGGTGACTCTGATTAATCTCGATAAAATCCCGAACCGATTGTCCTTTAATTGGAAAAACTCCTTCCCTTACGTTATTTTATCCGTTTCGGATATTTGAGCGTCGGGGTATACACTACGAGCGTATTTATATGCTTATATTTTCCCAAAAGTAGGGTAGTAAAAAGGGAAGTGTGACAGTGGGTATTGCCCAACTGTAGGAACAGGGGTTCGTGCCTTCTCACGCTGACATTGTCCTTGCCCGGCCAGAGCAGAGGGTCCATATTGATCACGCCGGGTATTGTGTTTTTTCCGCGTACCCTTTTAGACTAGGATTCAGGGTTCCGCTCCCCAATTTGGTGGTGGACTTCTGTCGGTATTATAAGGTGTGTCCGGGTTAGCTCACCCCCTCTCTTTACAAGCTTCTGGAGATGTTTTTAAAGTTCGCGGAACTGGCCGAAAGGACTGTTACGCTCCAGCATGTGCTTGCCATGTACGCTCCACAGCGGGTGCGGGGGACTATGCTTCGGATGAGCCCGCATGATTTGAAGGGGCTGACGTCTGCTTTAGACGACGAGGTCGAGTCTCGACCGTTCGAATAGTTCTTCTATATTCGGACTGAGCACCTGGTGGCGCCTTCTCAAGGATTCCCGGAGACTCGGAATTACTGACGTGAGTTATCCTTTCGAGCGGTAAGTTTTGTTTCCTTCCTTTTCTTATGTTTAGATTATCATTGTTTTCGTTATTGCTTTTATATCCGAGAGGTTGTCGCTGGATTTATTTGCCCAGTTGTGTGGATGGCTCGAAGTTGTGGTTCCGCACACCGAGGAAGCCCGCTCGTGGACGTCCTTTTGGGAGAAGTATGGAAGGGGCCCAGCCGTGGGTAAGAAGTTATGCTTTTCATATTTGGCTTGTTTCGAGCTTAATAAGTCCTTGGGCTGACCTTGCCCTTTGTTGCAGGGAGAGTGTACCGAGGCAGAGCCCCTCAACTAGCGTTTCAGCGGCCTGGTGCGATTGCTAGGTTTTTTGAAGCATCGGTGCCATGCCGGGTGCCGAGGGCTGCATCAGTTGAGTCATCTACGCGGCCTTCTCCTTCTCGTCCTTTATTTCGTGATGAAGGCCAATCGGGACCATTCGCCCGCGAGACGGCTCGTCTTCGTGTGATGAGGAAGATAGACCTTTGATCAGGCGCATGATTATTTCCCCTCCTGCTCCTCTAGTGGCGGCTGTACCTGTTACCCCCTATTGTGATAAATGTGGATTCCCCTCCTTCTGGGGCTGGGGAGGGCGCGGCCGCGACGCACACTCTTGAAGATAGGCCGAGGGAAAATGAGGTTCAGGCTCGTAAGGATCGAGAGGGAAGTGCTATCCCTACTGCTCAATCCTCGACCCATATGGTCGAGTTGGGAGAAGCTTCTCGTGTGGTTGTGGATATTGGCGGCTCGAGTACTCCTTTGACGAAGGTGGCGGCAGTGGGAGATGGGTCTACATCCGATTCGGACTTGGATTCTGAGGACGTTTGCGTGTTTCGTGATGGGATCACAAGTGCGGCAGTTAACTCGGATGGGAGGCTGCGTGTTGTTGAAATTCCTGTGAATGAGAATTTGTTGCTGCTGGATTGGTGTCGCAGCTTCGACACTTGTGTTTTGCGGTGTAGAACGAGTCGTTGAGGGCGGTTTCAGATGGTGGTTTGATGAATGAAGTAGCTGTGATGGGGATGAGGGTACGTATTCGGAGGTGGAAACTTGTTCGCTTCCTATTTATCTCCCCCGCCCCCCCTCCTTTTCCTTATTTATCTTCTGCCTGACCCGTCGTTCTTTGTTTTGCAGGCATTTTTATTACATGTGGAGAGTCTTCGTCGGGCCAATGTTCAGTCCGGAGTGTTTTTACGGGTGCTTGACAAGTGTTGCCGCTACCAAAACAAGTGTAGGGAGTTGAGCAAGCGTATGAGGATTGATCCTCGTAACAGGGAGTTAGTTGAAGAGTTGGCGAGGAGGGAGTTGCAGGCGAACCAAGCACTTGGTCGTATAAGAGCTTTAGAGGACCAGTTGCATCGGAAGGACGATGAGCTCGAAGCTGGACGGAGGGCTTCGATAGAGTGTGAGTGTTTATGTTTAACCAAGGTGACGGAGGTTACCTCAGAGTGGAGTAGGAAGGTTGCTGTACTGGAAGGGGAGGTGGCCGCTTTAAAGCGGATGTTGGATGAGCCCTTGGCCCGAGCAGATGAATTGCAGGGAATTATCCGCGCTAACGAATCTCAGTTATTGTTGGTGAGAGATGCGGCTGCCTTCAGAGAGGGCAGTCTTAAAGAGCGGATCGGAGTTCTAGAGCGGGGTGCTCAAGATGCGGCGAGGAAGAGAACAGGCGTATCTAGGAGCAGTCCCCTTTTATGGGTGGTTCCCGTGAGGTTTGGGTTTATACTGAGGCCCAGCTGGACGTGTACAAACATCTATTTGAGGCCGGCATCATTTCCGAGGCCGTTTTCGAGGGAGCACGCCAGAGGGCGCGGGAGGCTCGCGTGGAATGTGGTTTTGACGCTGCTATGTCTAGTATTGATGATGCTGCTGGCTTTGGCGGGGGCTGGCAATGATTTGGAGATTGCAGGTGGTGACGCAAGTGGAGTAGGTGGCGAAGCGGCTAAAGCAGGAGATAGTGCAGCTGGAGCAGGCGACGGTACGGATGGTGCTGAGTGAAAAGAGTGGTTGCTTCTCCTTTTTAAAAGAAATTAATAAGGTTTAAATAACACTTTAATAATTTGAAAATGGGAATTAGTATTATACTACTTCAACAAACCTTTCTTCTTCCTTTTATTACACCATACACAGGGAACAATAACCACAATAACTAATAATCCGCCTACGGCAAGTCCAGCTATTACATCCACATTATTTGAGGAGGAATCAGAATCAGAGGATGGTGGCAAACCATTGTTACCTGAGGAACCAGGTGGTTTATCTGATGGTCGATCGGGTCCAGAGTGTGGAGGAGGAGACAAATGTGCTGCATGAGGAGCTGGAGGTGATTGTGAAGAAGCAGGAAGTGGTGGAGAAAATACAGGTGATGGATTTTTAGGAGCAGGTGGTGATGGTGTAGTGTTTGATGACGGCGGAGGAGATTGTACAGGTGGTGATTATGAAGGAGGACATGACTGAGAGGATTGGTTATTATCATCTTTTGGCGGCGATGGAGAAGATTGATCATCGTTGGGTGGTGGTGATGCTGGTAGAGGAGAATCATTTTTCGGGGGTGGTGCATCAGGGGAAGGAGGAGGAGATTGTGCTGGCGGTGACGACAATGGAGGAGATTCATCTTTTGGTGGTGGAAATGAAGGAGTAGAATCATTTTTTGGCGGTGATGAAGATGAAGATGAATCTGAAGAAGATGAAGGTGGTGGAGGTCCATCTGAAGAAGGAGGGCTACTCTTGCTAGAACTAGAATCAGAACTATTACTGGAGGAAGCAGTATCAGGAGATGAATCCATATTTTGCACCAACGTTGAACTTCCGGCCGAGATTCAATGTCAATAATATATACAAACCTGCCGGAAACTTAATATCTCCTATTAAATTGCTCTTCTCAACAATTCAATGTCCCTATGATATTATTGCCATGACAATGAAAGAAATATATTATTATTTTTTTTGCAAGAAAATATAGCATATTAATTCAAGGTACTTCTTATAATAATGTAGTTATGGAGAAAGAAAGAAACATGCAAAGAGAAAAGATTATTACCTCAAAGAAGAACAAGAATGAATGGTTGTGAAATGGAATAGAGAGAGAAATCTTAGCATTGTATTTTTTTTAACATGATCATTGACTCTAATTCAATTTCAAATTTGTGCTTCTCTTCTAATTAGTTTTGGCGATCAAAATACTGCTGAATTGGAATTGTATTAAGTCGAGTGTTAAATCTGTGGTTTGATCTATCATCTGCTGATTTTCCTGTTGATCTGTTATTGCTGGTGGTTTGAATATGGTATGCTGAAGTTGTATCTATTGATTGCTGCTGTTATTCCTATTGCTGATCCCTATTTTTGTTATTCCAACCTAGAATCTCATTCATTTTTCTTCATTTCCAGGTACATTTCTACTACCTGATTGATGTAGTTACAATTCGAAGAAATAAACTAGAAGTGTTCATTTAATACTTTAGTTTATTTCTATTTTTATGAATTTGATCTATGTAGAATTTAGCTAAAATCAATTGTATTCATTAGGATCAGTTTAATGTGTAATTAAACTGTATAAGTTTGGACTGTAATAGACCTTATATTAGGACTGTGTTAGTTATCGTTTGGCATAGACTGTTAGGTAGTATGAGAACTTCTTCCTTGTTAATTGAAGATTTGCATGTTCAATAATTCAAGTAGTTTGAAAATTATTCTGTGATTCATCTATTTTGTAATATACATTAATTACAATTTGTGAGCTGAAATATGGATGTCTGAAGTTAAAGTAGTCATACAAGGGTTGTATTAACTTAATTAATCATTTTGTTATCATTTTGTTAATATGAGTCTAAGTTGATATATCCTCACCCTAAGGTAAAGCTTGTAGTAGTTAGATCAATCAGCTATTTAGTTAATTGTAAGCTCATATGATTAATTACTTAAAGCGTCAATTAAAATATTAGTTTGAGGCAATATTTTCAGGTTAGGACAAAAATGTTAATAAATATCAGAATGTACACGTCTATTGGATCTGTCCATCTAACTTGATAAGTTTCACCTAGCTATCGAGGTACTAATTTGACCAACATATGAATAATGCATTAGAATAATTGTAAATTGATCATTTGCTTGATTTGGCAAGTATGCATGTGAGTCTGGGCTAAAACATGCGGATGGCCTATTTCGAAACCCAAACAGCTTTTGTCCAACTGTACAATGAACTTGAACAATTCCTTTTGGGCCTGGTTACCACAGCAATAGGCCCAAGATGTCCAATCTTATCTGTTTTGAACAAATTAATAGGCATGCTTCATTCTTTATGTCGTAAGCAATTGGATTGAATTAATTTGAAATCAAATTATAGAGTTTGGCCTTTATCAACATTAAATAATTAGAATTATTTTTCTTTTATTATTAGAGACAAATAAAAATAGAAGAATTGTAGTCATACTTAAGTTGGCCTTTTAATAAATGATGAGACGAGTCTCGCCCGATAAAAATACATAATTACGGGGCCCTCAATAATTGCTTCTAAAAATTTTAGACTTGGAAGGATCGTTTTGCGAATTTTATGGTCTTTCCCAAAGTTAACAAATACGTAGATGCTTTAGGCGCGATTTATAATAATATTATGTTCTTAAATACGGGTGCGCATTTATGTGACTCAAATTCAAATCTCAATGAAGTCGAAATATATTAAAAGCCACAGGCGTACTGGTACGGTGTGGACAGAAATACGTTTTCACAACATTGCAATTCTTGTAAAAATATTCAACAATAAAAGCGGGATATTAATAAAAGGCACATAAAAAATAGAATATATATGGAAATCAGATAAAAGCAAATAAAACAGTTGAGCGACCGTGCTAGAAACACGGAATTTGGGAGCGCCTAACACCTTTTTCTGGATTGACAGAATTCCTTATCCGGATTTCTGGTTCGTGGACTGTTAACAGAGTCAAATTTCCTCTGTTCGGGATTCAGCCGGTAACTTGGGACATCATTAATCTCCCAAGGGGCAACTCTGAATAAATAAATAATAAATCTCATTCTGACTGTCCTTTAAATGAAAAAACTCCTTTATTACGCCCTTCACGGGGTGTATTAAAACTTTTAGTTGCAAAAAAGGAGGTGTTCCAGTGTTACAAGAAATTCTTTTCCTTATTTGATACAACTTGTACCCGTTTGCACCATGGCTCCCTAATTGAAGGAAGTCTAGGCCTTTAATTGATTCTGATTCGTATTATTTTTATAATTATGCTAAGTCAGTACTTGTTACCTTATTTTTGACCTATTTTTAAAGCTATAAATACCCTTAGTCCATCCATTAACAACCAAAAAACAATAAGTTCAAAATACACACATACACACTCAAACTCTTTCTTCTTTCTCTACTACTTGTACTATTATTTGTCTAGCCGACTAAAAGTCAAGGCTAGACTATGGAATTCTATTTGCTTTACTTTTCTACACTTTGCTTCCTTAATTGGTATGTCCTAGTTTAATTTTAAAGCCTCAACAACAACATGCTTCTTTTATTGTTTCAGTTTCTTTCATTACTGGTCTACTTTTACTTGTGGTTCTGTTCTGAAACTTATAGTTGAATTACATTACTAGCATGCTACTATGTCTCCCCCTCCCTTTAGATTAATGCATTCCCTTATGTGTGTTTCAAAGCATGCCTTGTCAATCACTTAATGTGTACTTACCATCTTATGAATCCCAAATCCTTATCCCCTCCATGTATTTATGTTCTTTCTTACTGGTTTGTGAATATGGCAGTATCAGCTATTGCTGAGCATGTCCAAACCAGTCTTAAGACCCTTGCTAGGTTATGTGTTTACAGTCAAATATCTGTGTATCCCCAAATCCATTGACCCCCCCCCCCCCATGTGTGATTACTGATTCTATGTGTGATCCTACCTTAAGGTGTTTGAGTTTTGTTTACTAATACAACTGCATTCAATCATCTTTGTTACTAATTGCTTTCAAAATGGTCTTGTCAGTCCAGTTTTTAAACAAACTCCTTTCAAACATATGTTCTGCACCTTCACTATACTCTTAGAATACTAGGTTCTGCCTTTTCGTGTGAGTCTTGCCTTGGGACCCTTGGGCTCCCTCTGAACTTGGACGCATGAAAGCTAGCCTTTCCACATTGCACTTACCCTGTCTTGACTATGAAATCTTGGTGTGAGCATTGCCCGAGATCCCTTGAGGTCCTTAGGGAACTCTAACACACCTAGATATGAGGGAAAGCTATGAACAATCTTGACACTTGAGGTGATTGATTACATAAATTAGAGAGGAAATCCTAATCAGGCTTCCTATAGTGTAACTTCTTATTTTCATTGCTACTTATGTAATTCGTTCCAATGTTGGTCTTTAATAACTTGTTGTAAACAAGTATTGGGCTCGGCTAGTGAAAGGGATGGGGTAAATATGCAAGCTATAGTTGTTGAGGGTAGAAAACATGTTATTAGGGAGTTTATACATGCATTAGAAATCATTCTCTTAGGACCCATGTTTTCTTGCTTCAGCATCCCATCCATATCGAATCCATATTTTAGGTCTATCGCTTAGAAATCCTGCTCCTAAGACAATAACAACATTGGCATAAAAGTTGTTATTCTCGTACTTTCAGAAGTCATATTTCAGTAATTCAGCATCTCTTGTGCGCATTTAGAAATCATGCCACATGAATTCTATTTTTTTTTTAAATCCTGCCATTTGCATGTTCATATTAAATATCATGTTCTAGGATCTTGTTTGCACTTTGACGCCTAGTTAATTACTGATTCATGAAAAGGTAATAAAAAATAGTCTCACATTGTGGTGTATTTTTCTAAATAAAACTGGTAATAATCTCTGCGTTCGTATCAACTAAAATAGCATGCTCTTAGAGTAAAACAACCTCCAAACTGTTTTAATAATTCTGAATAACTACTAAACCTTATTTTATTCCTAGTCGTCTTAGGTAATCAACTTTAAATAAAACTATAATCATCTCTCTAATTAGTGTCTAATTATCAATTGTTAAAATCAGTAGGCAAGCCTGATTCGGACTTATTTTCTGAGTCATATGATAAATCCGATTTTATTGTTATCATTTAGATACCATGCATATGATTTAAATTCAAACTTTAATTGTGTATGAGTCATGTTGTCTATGTGTATTACCTGTGTAGGTATATTTGAGCCATTGTTTTTCTTCCATGCTCCTTTAATTGAAGTCATACTTGTTATTGTATGTTGCCTTAGTATTTCGCCTTAAACCAGAGGGTCTGCCTAGAACTTTCTTCTTATAGGATAGGAGTCCTAAATTCCTCTGCGACTGATAGAAAGGGATGGGTAACAGCATGCGATAAAGGTCGAGACCAACCTTAACTTTAATTACCTTCATAGGGCGGGAAAGAGTAGATGTGGATATGATGACTGGTGCACTAATGTCACGCGTAGCCCCTTTTCAAAGGAGTTATTACCGGGAATTGTATTGATGTGATCCATATTGCAAACAAACCTAGGACATCCCTCTTTACATTTACGAACAAGCTTAAATTGTAATCCTTTTTAAAAATTGCACTGCCTTTCAAACATTTGTGTGTTAAAACATAAATCCCCTACTATTTGAGCCATACTTGCTTACTTGCTAATTTTACAAATTCACAAAAATTGTGTGGCAGGGAACCACACTAGTGGATCCCGAGGCATGCCTAACACCTTCCCCTTAGGATAATTTCAAGCATTTATCCTATCTCTGGTTATCAAACATAGTTAGAAATGAACTATATAGGTGTCCTAACGCACCTTAAAATCGTTAGGTGACGACTCTAAAAAAATGCAAACCCTCTTTCCCAAAAGGTAAGAGTTATCCCAACCAAAATGTCATAACTCCGATTTCCTCCGCGAGGAAAGGAAAAAAGGGGGTGCAACACCCTTCAATTGTCACTGATTATTATTCTTATGTGCTACAAACAACTATTCGTTTCCATGGTAGAGGAGATACACCACAAGGCAGGGTCCCCCCCCCCCCCCCGAGGCCGGGTCGAGGCAAAAGCAAAATTCCTCTAGCAATCCAAAATGTTATAAGCAAGAAATATGTAGCACATAGAGCCGCCGCCCCTTATACCTCAGAGACCAGTGAGCACGTCCCAACCGGGGAAGCTTCTGAGGGTAATTTCATGCAAGCATAGCCGAAAGCCCAATCACAATAATTCCAGTGGAGATATCATTTGGTCGATTAGTCTTCGTCAGTTGCTAGTTCATCTGAAGGTACAGAAAAGGTCAGCCAAGACTCTGAGCCATCTTCATCACCTGCTCCCCCTGCTCCAATAAACTTAGATGATGATGATGATGATGTTCTAGATGATGAGAGAGGGGGTGACACTGTAGTTCTAGGGTTGGAAAGATCATGATAGCCGTAGATATGGGAGAACAGATTTGTTAGTTCCAATGCTTTTTCCAAGTTTAGGGAATGGTGGCCATAGAGGTCGTTCACTCTTGAGTGACAATTCTTAATGAAAGACTTGGACAGGCACAAACCCAATGTCCTCAGGCAATTCCAAGAGCAAAAAGGTTAGAGCTGGTTTACTAACAAAGTCCTAGGTGCATATGAGTACCTTGTCAAGGAGTTCTACGCAAATATTGCTCACATCAAAAATGGTACTAAGGTAAATAAAGTACGAAATTTGAAAATTTGTTTTTGAACAAATATGTGGGGTTCAAAGAAGTGGAAGCAAAGCAATATTTGAAAAATCTAGCCTTGGGTGATACAACTCGTCCATGCTTGGTTGAGATTCTGGCAATCCCATGGTCAACACCTCTGTGGCTCACAGTAGGGGCTCAAATTTTCCTAGCCACCCTAAACTTTGAAGCAAAAGGGTGGCAAACATTTTTGTGTAGCTGCACTTGACCCATGCCTCAATGAAAACATGCTCTTATTTCCCCGCGCAGTCTTGGTAGCTTCTATTATGGTAGGTTATCAAACAAATATTAGTGTCATCATATCTACGAACATCACTCTAGCTGTCCAGAAGGGTGAGAGATCTTATCCGTACATGAACTTCCTCACTGAGTACTTCAAGGATTAAGGGGTGGAGTAAAAGAATTTTGATACAAATGTGAAGGCCAAGAAGCCTTTCTCATGGTACCACCTCCAAGGAGATGACAACCCAAAGTTCAAGGGTAAAGCTACTACATCTGTTGCCCAGTAGGAGGAGTCAGTAGTAGTAGTTACTAATTCAATTGTCGAGCCTTCCACAACAGTTGATACTTCCATCGGGTCAACAGCCATGCCACTAGTAGTTACTAATTAAACTGTCGAGCCTTCCACAGCAGTCGATACTTCCATCGGGTCAACATCCATGCCACCATATTCATCCTCTGGTCCAACGGCTTCTACTAGACTAGTAGTTCCATTACAAGTGTCAGCTTCCTCTACATATCCTTAGACTATGTTGCGAGTCTCCTAGACATTGGAGAGTCTCAACAACTAGATGGAGGCAGCTACTACAAAGCTGACTGATATATCCAGTTTTGTTGCAGCACAGTCTTCAGCCCCAGCAGCCCCAACAGAGCCACAGGTACCTCCGTCAGTGAAGAAAGCATTTAAGAAGATTATGGCTGGCCAGAAGGCTATTATGGATAAATTGGAGGCAAAGGGGAAAGTTATCAAGGATTTGGTATGTAAAGAAGATGCGGAAGTCTCAGGCATCAAAGAAGTCAGTGCACAAGATGAGAAAGGAGATTGAGAAGATTACATCTGCTGGTGATTTACCATTGGATTTGCTCACAGAGACAGCACCCCAGGCAGTCCCAGCAACACAGGCAGCACTAGAGGCAACAGCCGGCCAGTCTGATAAGCCAGTTGCCACTTCCCACACTACTGAGGATATGATCCGGATGCTCAGCAACCCAGTTGACCCCCAGCCTAATGATGATGAGATGCAGCTTGAGGATGATGTTGCTGAGGATCCTACGCCGGTTGAGACCACATAGGGAGTTCTCTTAACTCTCTACTCTTTCCTTTTTCTTATTTTTGTTAAGCATTGGGGAAAATGCTTATTTTCATTTTGGGGGTGGTCTATTCCAATTATTCGACATTTTTGGCTATAATAACTCTGATACTATTTTTTCTTTCATCTTTATTTTCCTTTGGTATGTATATATTTTTTCCATTTCATATATATATATATATATATATATATATATATATCCATCTCTCTTATGTATATATTCATTTGATTTCGGTTTGTATATTCATTTATCTCGCTTTCTTTAGTTTATTTCATAGCTTCTTTAATTTGTTTTTCCTTAATAGTATAACTTCTTATTTACTTTAGTAGCTTCTTTTTAATTTGTTAGCTTCTTTTTAACTTTTGAATGAACAATAATCCTTTGGTTTTTTTAATGCCATGGTTCTTTCCAAAGGTAGATTATGTGTGAACCGGGTGGCTCTTCCAAATGATGGATAGCGTGACAATCTTCTTAAGGGACTGAGTCCGTTTTCTTTTCTTTTATGTTTTGGTAAATATATTAGTAATGAATAAAAAGGGGGTTTCAAGTATGCTTCACTTGGTACCAACACATTTACCTATGATCGTATGGTTAGAAACAAGTTGTTGGCAGAAAATAGCTCTAGTTGTGACTTTTTTTACTCTTGTATTGACTTAAGCAGTCATCGAGTTGTTTAAATCGAGCCATTTGTGATTCTCAATCTTATCTAGAGTTGTTGTGGTCCCTAGACTCTACTCTCTTTAGCAATCTAGAAGCGTGAGAGCTGAGATATTTAGTTACAAGTCCAAGTACCTATGCTAATACTCTAGAACTTGCCCTCAATGTTTATCAAGGCAAAATTCTAAGTTTATCATGGCTTCAGAAATGATCTTAGGCTCTCCTTGATCCAAATTAAACTTTGAATCTACCATATCCTACCAATTCAATATCCCTAGACAACCCCCTTGAGCCGAAGCCCCTTTTCTTTCAATAACCACGTTAGAAGCCTTTATCTGTTATGTAATAGCCCTCTCTTGGCACCCGATCTTTTCTTAACATTCTTGAGAAGAATTGGCAAAAACATAAGTTTGAGGGAGAGAAGAGGAGTTTGAAAGTGATGAAAGGTACAAAGAAGAGAAAGAAATGAAGAAAAGGGAAGACAAAGAAAAAAAAGAACAAAAGAAACATGCCAAAAAGAAAGTGAATAAAGTGAAGAGTTGAAGGGAATCCAAAAGAAAATAAGGAGTAAAGGTTGTAGTAAAGAGAAAAGGAAAAAAAATGAATGTCATGCTCAAGAGAGAGTGACGTTACATCCCTCTAGTTCCCCCAAGGAAGAAAAAAATGACTCAAAGTGTCGAGAAAGTATGAGCCGAAAAGAGAAAATGGAGTGCTTAAGGAAAGATGAAACCATTCTGTTCCAATAAGTCCTACCTTGATCTGAAAGCCTTCATAACATCCCGCAAAAGCCCTACGTGATTTCAAGTTGAGTGAGCTTACATTAGTGGTGATTTACATGAGGGGAAAGCTTATGGTACTTAGAGCCAGACTTGTGACGTTTTTTTGAGAGAGTGAGCAAACTTTTCACTATCCTTGTTTTGAGTGTTACATTTTGAAGTGAGATTTGCTAATGGAGAGTAGAGGAGAAAGAGTTTGGGATCCACAATGATCTACATGAAAGAGCGGGCATCTTTGATGAATAGATTCAACTCTTGATCATACTAAAACTATTGTACTCAAAAAGTCAAATTATTGCAATGTTGATAATTCATATGTTTTGTAGGTAATTGTTTATCCCAATAGACGTGTGTCTGATTCACCCTAGGCCAGCTAAAATATCTTTTTACTAGTGGAGTTGGGAATTGCCTTATTTGCTTGAGGACAAGAAAAAGCTTAAGTTTAGGAGAGTTGATAAGTATGGATTTTTACCGCTTATTTGCTCTCTTTTACTTGTGTTTTAGCTCAAAAATGCTTAAAGGTATTCCCGTAAACTAACAAAATATGATTACCTGCAGGAATATTGGAAAATGAGCCAAATAAGTCAAAATCAACTCATAAATGAGTGAAAAATGAACAAAAGCCAAAATTGGGCAAAGAGGCTAGCAGAGCGGACCGCACAATTCTAGTGCAGTCATAGAATAAGATTCAGAGAGGAGGTTTTAGCCAGCTCAGACAGTGTGGACCGTACCAAAATATGTGGCCGCGGGAGATAACTGCAGCCGCAATCATTATTATACAGTCTGCAAGACTGGAGAGTTAGAGAGTGGTTCCAAAACCAAAAGCAGAAGAGTGCGGACCGCAATACTTTTGTGAAGTCGCATAATGAGAAGTGCGGTTGCACCTACTTTTATGCGGACCGCATAAGCCCATTTTGTGGTCGGCATCAGAATTATGCGGCTACATTTTTGTCAAATATTTTCAGCTTAATATAAATACAACATTTTTGTCATTTTTAGGTTACGTTTAGTTTGTAGAGGTGCGCTTGAATGCTTTTCTTTACTTCTTTGAGTAATTTTGTATTAGATTGACTTCTTACCACTAGATTTTCTTTGTTTAATTAATGATTATGCATTCTATATTAATTTCTTCTTGCATTTCTTTATTTCTTATGAGTAGCTAAATCTTTAGCTAGGGTTGTGGCTCAACCCTAGTGTGGGTACTTAATGGATATTTAATTTTAGAGCTTGTTTGTGATTGGATTCATGATATTTATCCTTGTTTATGCTTAAACCCTAGAATTAATGGTTGCAAATATTGATTCATGCCTTTTGACCTGATCATTGCTTGAGAAAGATAGACGAGGTTTAGGAAAACTTGGCTAACAAGGAATTGGGATGAACTCAAGTAATTGATAGCCCCAATTAAAGAGTCAAATCTAGAGATAATGAGACTCGGCTTGAGCATATATTACTTGATTTGTGTAATACCCATTTGGGCTTGAGAGAGCCAAATTGGAAAAAATCACTCAAACTACCGAGAGTTATAGACTAAGCAATAGCATGTGATTGCTATGCCACGACCCCGATAAATCAAACATGCCCTATAATTTACAACCCATTAGGTATCCACCTAGATGGAAGTCACGAACCTAGATTCCTCTATCATTTGAACACTCAAAACCAAAATCACTTTCTTCTAGTTAATACTTGCAATCATTAGCTAAAAGTAGAAATAGTAACAACCAATGAATATGTGAAAGTACAATCTAAGGCACATCATACATCTACTCTAGTTATATACCTAATCCATATTCTAACTCCATGTGAATTCGATCCTGACTCGTGTTGGATTTATTATTGCTTCGAACGCCTCACTACCTAATTGTGGTGTGAGTTTGGACAAGATCAATTTTTCCTTAAACGACTATTGCAGAAATAATAAATGCGAAAAGTAAAGAATACAAGTATTTTACGTGAAAAATACTCGGCTTAAACGGTAAAAAACCCACGACCTATTACTCAGTAAGATTTTCTCCAACACTTCAAACCACTAAGCCAAAATAGCATTTACAGAAACACTTTGTAAATATAAGGATTACAAAACTCTTTGTAAACCTAAGGATTACCTCTAATCTCGTTGTGGCACCCAACCTCTAACTGTTGCGACAACTTCAAGTTAACTCTAACTTGAATACTCACAATACCTAATACAATTGCTTCTAGATAAAGCTGAAAGGTACAATGTGAAAACCACCTACTATAATGAAACTAGAATAAAAGACAGACACTTGGAGCCAGTTCTTTTATCTGGTTCATGTAGCTTCAGGTTCGCACACTTGAATCACACAAGAATTTCTTGCAAAATGCCTTGCTATTTTGCTCTCAACTCATGTTTAACATCAGCCTTTTGTGTGTGCCTGTAAAGTAAGAACATCCTGCAATTTATAGAGTTAGTAGAATAGAAAATAACTAGAGTCTCAGTGATATACTCTTCCTTGGTAGAAGGGTTCTAGTTATCTTCAACTTCTACTCCTCCCTTATCTTGGATAATGTTCTCTTCTAGTAAGGAGTCTTTTCATTATCAATTATGCAACATTTTTTATCAGGGGATATCATATATAACCACTTAAGCTTATCTCCCTCATGTGCATCCATTGTGCTTGAATCTGCTCGTGTGTGTACACTGTGGATGGACCTAGTTCATTCTTGAGTTCCTTTGTCAATCTTCAAAACAAACTTCACTTGGGCCAACATCTTTAAACATGAAATCCTGGTGCATTCATGTCACAGTTTAAATTACCTAAACAATTCAAAATAATTAAGAGATAGGGTGTGTTTGGTATAAAGGAAAATATTCACCAAAAAATATTTTCATGGAAAATATGTAGTAATCTTGTTCATTATCTGGTGTTTGGTACGCAAATCAAGGAAAATATTTTCTCAAGAGTATTCATAAATAATTTTGATACAATCAACATGAAGACATAAACTTTCGAACCAACAACCTTCTGAACCCACAAATATCATAAACTTATGAACCGCAAAACTTTCGAAATCGCAAAATTTTGAACTCGTAAACTTCAAAACACATAAACCTTCGAAGTCATAACTTTGAAACTTGTAAAACGAAAGATGAAAAAAGTAAACTGAAAATATATAAAAAAAAATTAAGTATTTTTTTTTTAGGTTGGGGGCGGGGGGAGGGGGTTGTGGTTGCAGTAGAAGAGGATATCAGAATTCCATAGGTGTACAAACAAGAAAAACAGAAATTTGAAATTATAAAAAAAAAGTAATAAAAAATAAAAAATTTAGGGGGGTGCAGAAAAATAGAAATTTGAAAATTACAAAAAAAAAAGTAAAAAAGAAAAATTGCGGGTTATGGGGGTGTGGGGTGAGTGGGTGGTGACGAAAAAAAACCCTTTTTGAAGAGAGGGCATGGGGTGGGGTTAGGTGAGTGGGTGTGGGGTTGGTTGGTGAGGGTAAACAATAGTGTGGGAAAGCTTGAGAAGGGGTTTTAGAAAATATTTCCCCTTCTCTTGATAGGGAAAATATTTTCCTCCAATTTGAGAAAAATGAATTGATTAGGAAAATATTTTCCAAACATTCAAGTCAACTAAACGAAAATTGAAAAATATTTTCCTTCGTACCAAACACACCCATAAACTTCTAGTATTAGTCATTAGGAGCATTGTTATTTTCTTATAGATTACGACACGTGCTATTTCACAGCCCCAATAGGCCAAAATGTCCCCAACATAAGTAACTTGTGATAGTTAAAGCATGTAACATAATAGCCTTAATTTATTGGTGGACATGCTTTTTTTTCTTTTTTTGACTCATTCGACAATCGAGTACAATAATTGTAGATATTGCTTTTGTAAATATGTGTAATTTACATTAGAATCTTGGTCAATTATATCCACTAGACCATCATGTCTCCATTTAGCGTTTATTTTCGCAAACAGAAACTTTGAACAAGTAATGCAGATACATTGTCTGCATATCGTTTTTTTTTTTTGTCTAATTTACTTAATAGTATTACATAAGCAAGCCATGGATATGTACTCGATATATTTATAGTTGAACAAATTTAAATTAATAACACTTAATGTATACTTTAACAGTAATAACTCTGAACAATTTTAGTTTGTTTGGACAATTCAGTACATAAAGCATTCTTCACACTTACGCAAGATCAAACAAAGTATTGTACCCCTTGATATGCTAGCTTATCTGGTGGTTAAGATTCAATAAGAAATACATTAATAATTTAGCTTGATAATCAAGTAATTCATGTATAATAAACTATGTTTGATTTCTCTTTTCCATAGTTAGTTTTTGATGTTTAGGTTTCCAAAATCCTTAATTTCAGTCCAATGCTTATAGGAGATTTGCTTTCACCATTGTTCTCCTTTGCATCACAATTTACACAACTGCCACTTATTGGTATTGTGAGAATCTACAGAATGTAATACACTAGTTAATTTTCTTTAAATAATTGAAAGAAAACATAATGATTTTCTATTTTATTCGTTTAATTGCAAAAGGAAAGTTAATCTTTTGATTGCAGATCGAAGTTAAGTAAAATACTGAGTTGAGTTTTCAAATGGTTACCTAATTACAAGTTTTTTTCCAATAAAATTTACTAAACTAATTATTTTGACTGTCTTTAATAAATGGTAAATTTATTATATCATTTTAATAACACCGTGTTAAAACGTCGGAGCTTCACTCTTATTGAACATGTCATTCTTAAATTTCTAATATTGTATTGCCAATAAATTCTGAAAAACAATTAATAGGTGTATCATGTCAACCCGTTCATTACTAGTTACTAGTTTAATGTAATTTACTCTTTTCATTGTCCTTTTTATTTTTATTTATAAACTCTCAGTTTACCTTAAGTTTTTAGCTTTTCCTTTTACTTTATTATCTTAAACAATGTGATTAACACTTTTTCAACAATTGATTATAATTATGGACATTTTTGCTTGAAGCAAGAGAAAACCTAATTAGTTTTACTATAATCTACATGCTTATCCCTCTTTGATAGAGTCAAATAATTAGCGAAGATACATTTAGTTGACATAAGTAGCTTGAGATTGAGATCAAAACGTAATTGTTGTTCTTTATCATAGTTATATTGCGGTAATTAAAGATTGGTGAGAGATCAATGTCATAGTGACAAATATGACAAAATTAAAAGCAAACCGTTGAATGTGAGTCATAACTTTTGCCTAAATTGGATTCTAAAAGTAAATTATTTAATCCAATAAGTATTATTTATGTTCTAAAAGTGATATTTCTGTAAGGCATACCGTGTAAAATTTTCAAAACTTAGGAGTCATAGTACAAGCCGTCAAATTACTTAATTATTTTTGTATCAATTTGGAGTATATTGATTTTAAATTATATATATATATATATATATATATATATATATATATATATATATATATATATATAATACACAAAATATTTATAACTTTAATAACCAAAAAAATAAATGTCCAACTATACTAAGAAACATATTTGAGGCCTCTTCTTCATTAAAGCCGTTTTGTTTTGGAATTTAGTCGTTTTTGGGCAGTACTGAATCATGTGATTGTTCTTTTATATTGGTTTACTATTCTTTTTTCTTTTTTGGGTGTAAAAAGGGTGTCGGTAACTTTTTTTTTTAAAGAAAAATAATGAAATAAAAATGAGTACTATGGTAAGGTTTTCATGTCATGGCAGGGCCCATCATTGACTGCTTGTTTGGATGTTTATAGTTTAAAATTCTTACCGCCTTTTTTGCAAGGCTGTCTAGTAAATATTTAACTCTTTTTATTATGTAAAGATAATTTATAACAATAAAATAATACTTAAATGGTTATTAATCTAATCTTTTCAATGTAACGATTAGTAAGGATTCATTTGATTCACATACTAATTATGTAAGAATATAATGCACAAATTATTTGTATAATTAATAGCAAGAAAATAATCGGTGTACGATAAATAAATAATGTGGGAACTGTCATGGTAAATAGTATAACATATGTAATGTTACAGAGGAGTTACCTACTTTTTTATATTTTTGTTCTTTAGGTGCTTTTTATTTTCATATTGCTAATATAATTATACTTATTTTACATTTTATGTCACATAAAATAATATATTGTTCCTCGTATAATTTAATGCTGATATTATTTGATATATCAACCAATATCACATTAGTTATAGTATTAGTTATGTAATTATTTTCTTTTCGAAAAAATTTAATTTTTGAATCCATCTAGCTAAACAATGTATTTTTTATGAAAGGTTATTTTTCATCATCCTCCAGTCAAAGCCCTTAAAAGTTAATATATATATACACACACATATATATGTGTGTGTGTGTTTTGTGTGTGTGTTTTAATCAAGTTCAATTTGTTATGTCGTTATCTTGTCATTTTTTATTTTAAAAAGCACATTTTTTCACGGCAAACTCATCAAATTTCCAAGAGTCTTCTCAATCTGAAATAGAGTAGTATGCACAAACTAAATGCAGGTTGGATTTTCAAGTTTCAACGACAAAGTCTTCAAATACTAATGATTCCAATGCAAAGTTCGGATTTTCAAACCTAACAGGTAACAATGGCAACTACTTTCATTTTCTTTCCATACAAAATATTATTTTGTTGGCATGCTGTAAAACAAATTATGATTAAGTAATTACTTATCACATGTTTGAGATAAGTCGAAAAAGAAGCAATATGTACTTCTATATCAATAACAAATCGGTAAAAACTTATCTACGCTCAATTTTACATCAAATAAATAAATGCTTGATATGTAATGTTATGTTAAAAACAGGTACGAATAATTGTTATCATATTGACTACGCATCAATTAATTGGTCGCAATAAAATCAAAATTCGAGTTATATAATCTCTATCTTCCGCATTTAATGTTTTACAGATACGGAAAAGGGTCTGATATATTCATGTACTATGGTAAATTGTTTAAAATAGTACCCCGTTATACTATTGGGTCATAAAAGTCTCTACCATCTAACTATCGAAACAAATCTGCCCTTAGTTAGACGGAGGTGCCACGTGACATCCATCCTTGCCTCTTTTAAATCTGGGCACATGAGAGACGACCCGCTCCATGAAACCCACCAACCTATAACCCATTTATAACCCAAATTAAATCTCAACCCTAATTTATAATCCTACTGCCATCTCCATCAAACCATCTATGTTATTAGCTCCATCAAGACAGCTCGTCTCAACAAACTTCATCATAAATGTCGGAGTCTAGTGCTACATCAAAGAGGAGGTGCCATTGTGGAGATTGCCAACCACTTTTGATCGACCATACCTCAAAATCCCGGAAGAAGATTCAATAAATGTGCAAAACCCGAAGTAAGTTTGTTAATTGTTTGTACAAAACTGAAATTTTTATTCTTTCTAACCTAATTATTGTTCATTTTCATTAGAATGAGTCGTGTGAATATTGGAAATGGCAAGACGAACCTTTTCCGGATCGAGCTTTAGTAGAAATCAATAAATTATAGTGTAAATTGGATGCTACTAGTGTTACAATCAATATGTTGAAGCAATTATTGGAATCGTGCACAATAGAAAGAGACAAGTTATTGGAAAAAGTTAAAGATTTGGAGGTTTGAATAAATATTGAAGTAAACAAAGTAAGGGAAATCGAAGATAAAGTGGTTAAGATGAAGATGTATATTTAGATTTCAGTTGTACTTATTGTTGATTTTGTTGCGGCAATGTGGATGAAGTAAATTGTGTTTGCTGAAGATGGCCTATGGTCCATATTTCATTTGTTAATGTATGTTCCTACGTATTAGAGTTTTTTTTCCATTGTAAAACAATTATACCAACTGTTAATGTATGTTTCCAAGTAATAGTGTTTTGATGTTCTATGTTTTCAAGTGCTAGTGTTTTGATGCTCTATCTATTTACTTGTTAATTGTTTGAAATTAGTTTGAATTATTTTATGGCATATGGTCCCTTTTTAAGTACTAGAACTTAGTTTGAAAACATAGATCATCAAAAATATAAACTTTGGTGATGATCATATGGGACTAATCTATGCACCTGGAGCTTTGGATAAGAAACAAATAGTGTCAACTCTAGATTTAATAATCATATATACAAGCTGAGCAACAAGTCAACACTATTTTTCAAAGGCAGATGCTTAAAACACAGTACATCACCAAAAACAACACACACAAAAATTGAAATTACATCACATTCCAGTAGTAGTTTTCTAGAACAGCAGCAAAAACAGCACCAAGAAATTGTAATTACATCACCAAAAATACATTAATTTTAGTAGTTACATCACTAAAATAACACCAAATAACTGTAATTACATCACTAAAATAGCACCAAATAACTGTAATTACATCACCAAAGTAGACAATAACTCCAGTAGTTACATCACCAAAACAACACCAAAAAACTGAAATTACAAAATACTAAGGGATACAACTGGTATATAAGTTTGCAGTAAATATATCCCATACAACAAAAAAATTATACTTTTTTCTTTATTTTTTTCTCCTTGATTTCAGCTTCCCAATTCCTTTTTGCCCTTATTTTTCCAACTGATTTGCAGTTACAGTAGTCTTCCCCTTCCACTGTAATGTTGGGGCTGAATATGACAGATATGTTGGTACACTAACACTACTATGATCACATGTGAAGTTGATTGACCTTGTTCCAGCTAGTATTTGTACATGTAGTCTTATCCTAAGCCTTGTAGTTACTTCTGATATAACCCTTGGCCTAAGCACAACATCTTCTTCATGTCTAACTCTTGACCTAAGCATTCTTACAGATGTAGGCATGAACCTAAGCACAATGTCCTCGCTTGGTTGAGTAGCTTGAGGTGCTAAACAATTGATATCATTTTCAACTTGAGGTTCAGTTTCATGTTCTATCAAACAACTTGGCCTCTTTCTTTGCTGCTTTTTTTTTGATTTTTTTTGTAGTAGGTGCTGAACTGGTAGAAGCTTGCTTAGTTGTGACAACAGGTACTGAACTAGTGGAATCCTGCTCAGTTGTGATAGCAGCCTGCTCAGTTGTGGCAGCAGCCTGCTCAGGTGTGGCAACAGCCTACTCAACTCTTCCTATCTTACTTTGCTTCTTTCCCTTGATTAAAATAGTTAAGAAAGACAAGTTAGAAATATTCATGTCTAGTATTTAATACTTTAAAGTTAATGTACAATAATTACCTGACCACAAGTCCTTGCATTATGAGTTGTTTCTCCATATTTGCTACAAGTCATGATTCTTCCTTTTTTGAACTGTGGCCACACTCCTTGTCTTTTAATTGACTCATCCTTCTACATATCTCTCTTAAACTTAGGTCTACCATCCAATTTCACAAGCTTTGGAGGCTTTATTGCTTGAGATGGTTCGATCTTCCAAGACTTTCTCCCCTAACAGGCTGTATTTTGTGCCATAAGTCAGCAGAAATGCCTCACTGCTATACCACCAGTTGATTTCAATCATTGGATCACCAGAGTCATGAAGTATAACTCTAATAGCATGTGGATATGGGATTCATGTAAGGTCCCGTGACCTGCAAGTGCACTTCTTCACAGCTAAATTAACACAATACTTGTCAGATCCTTCTGTTACTTCATAACCATTTTGACCATTTGCATTTACTTCACAAGCAGTTTGTGCAATCTGCAGGTACTCATTATACAAGTCCATGCATTTTGGACTGAGACATATATCCAGCTCCTAACTTTTTCTCATATTCTCTTAACAAGTTCATGGTCTTGATTCTAATGTCCTCTAGCATCTTGATTATAGGCTTATGTTTTGCATCCACAATTCACTTGTTGAATGGTCCAGTCAAGTTATTATCAACCGACTGATTCTTGCATATATTGTCCATGTATGCTCTACACCAGGACTAGGGTGAGTACCTCAACAAAGCCTCTACAACATCTTTGTTCAAGTCACCTAATTTTCCTAGTTGATCCTTGAAATCTTCTGCATATGTGCACCATGCACACCACCATAAAAGCTTATTTTTCTTAGTGTTGAACTGTTTGCACCAGTAAGACTCAATATGTCTAACACAGTACCTGTGATGTGCCTGAAGAAGGACTGTTTTGACTGCATCAAGCAGTCCCTTCAGTACAAACAAAGATGTTGAGAATTGGTTATCAAGTAAAAAGTAATTTGAAGATTGAATAACAGATTAGAAATTTCAAAAAACTTTGCCTTTTGCATATCTGACATGCAGGTGATTCCTTCCCCTTCCTTGAAGTCCAAAAAAGATTGCAGCAATTGTAGGAACCAATTTCAAGTATTTTTGTTCTCCTTGTCAACAACTGCCTATGCCAAAGAGTAAAAATAACTTTGTAAATCCTGTCCAACTACTACTAACAGCTACCCTTTAGCTTTGCCCTTCAAAAAGGTAACATCTAAACCAATAAAAGGTCTCAATCCTATATTAAAATCCATCTTCAAAAAATGAAAGCACACATACATTCTCAGAACCTTCTTCTTCCTTCTTCAAGTGCACTCTTTGAAAGTGTAACAACCACATTACTATCAGAGTTACTTTCCCTCAATTCATTGGCATAAGACTCTAGTTCATTGTACTCATCTAAAAAACTACCACTCAGTGACTCCAATACCATTCTCTTTGCCCTATTGCACTTCCCATGACTAGCATTTAGCTCAAAACTTCTCTTCAAATCTAACATCATGTCCCTAACCTTGTACTTAGGATTATCATGTAACTTCTTCTTGAAATATTGTGCAATGGTACTAAAATCAATTGTCTTGTTATCCAATATAGTGCCACAATCATGTTCAGAAGATAAAGCCTTGATTTTAACCCCACCAAACTTTTCCTTTGATATTAAGCACACAAAGGGACAACTAGCAATATCACAAGTATACCTAAGCCTTTCTATGTCTCTTCTTTAATTTCAGTCGTTTCTTGTTAGCCAAATATTATAACTTCATACACTTCCTAGCTTCTGGTATGTCCTTTAAGGACATACCTTTGTATAACTCTTTGAAGTCGCAAAGTTTTTCATTTATTTTTCTTTTCTTTTGTGCTTTAAGTGCTTCTAATTCTTCAGAATTGTATCTACAGAATCAGTACAAGAGTCAGATCCTACATCACTTAAGCTACAATCAGTACCAACATCATCAACAATTTTATTAGATTCTTCTTCATATTGTTCAATATTGGGAATAGAGTAAATATGAGGCTCACATTCATCCACATCACATATGTTCACCACATTGAATTCATTGCATAATAAACTTTGTAAATGTCTAATATTATCATCCCCCTCAATCATATAAAATTTACTAGATGGGGCAGCAACTATAAGTTGTTGAACCCCTAAAATCCTAGCTCATTTGTGATTCATTTACTATGTCTCTGTATGAAAGGAAGTTGGAATCATAACCTGTCCAAGTCTTCACCAAATTTTTCTGTGTAGACAACTTGAGGCTCAGTAACCCAATCACTATCATAATTGAATAGCAAGTCAACTACCACTAGCAAGTCACCAATTTTTTCGTAAATATACTTTACGGAAAAGGACAAAGAAACAAACCCCAAATAACCCCACAAAATCCCACAAAACAAAGAGTCAGGACTTAATCCCACAAAACCCCAGCAATAAATAAAGAACAAAGGCGTAAACCATGCATGCAAACACTAGAAACAGACAAGAAATAAGGATATATCGATGAAATTTAGGAAACTTTAGTTAGATGTGGATGAAATCTAAACCCTAACATAAAAACCCAAAAATACAAAAAGAAAACTAAACAATTACAGTACAAACATGAATAGTATAGCAAAGACGAATCATTTTCATGGAGGAAGGTATTACCTTTATGGAATTTATTCACTTCAAATCGGCTATCAACAAAGTTGTGAGAGTATTTTCATGTTCTAGAAAGGTAGTGAGATAAGAAAATGAAACGGGAAAATCAAAATGGACGAAATGGGTATTATTTGGTTTATAAGTGACAGGTCTCGGGTTATGTGTTGGTGGGTTTCATGGAGCGGGTCGTCTCTTAGGTGCCCAGATTTAAAAGAGGCAAGGATAGATGCCATGTGGCACCTCCATCTAACTAAAGGCAGATTTGTTAGGATAGTTGGACGGTAGGGACTTTTATGGCAGAATAATATAACATTGGACAATTTTAAATAATTTACCATAGTATAGGGATATATTATAACATTTTTCGTTATAGATATGGTAAAAACTTCGTGGACGTTTGGACATAAGAATTGTAAAATTCCAAAAAAAGTTTAATAAATTCAAGTGAAAATGGTATTTAAAAATTAGAGTTGTATTTAGAGATGAATATAATTCTGGATTGTTTTTGAAGTTTTGTGAGTGATCTGAGTGAAAATTTTAAAAAATATCTTTTTGGAGTTTTTAATTTTCGAAAATTCCAAAATGCATCTTCAAGTGAAAATTAAAAATTTTATGGGCAAACGCCGATTTCAAAAAAAAAAGTAAAAAAATTTCGAAAAAGGTACAAAATTTCTTATGTCCAAACGGGCTCTATCATGTCAGATGTTTTTTATTTAATTAAATAATTAATCTTATAAAATCAAAAAATCAAAATAAAAATATATATTACTTAATTATGATTAGTATTAAAAAGTGTATATACAAAATATATATCTGATATTTATGGGTTTGGTATAAACACCTAATACGATTAAGAGCCCGTTTGGACATAAGAAAAATTTTCTTTATTCCGAAAAAATTTCACCTTTTCTCAAAATCAACGTTAGTTCATGAATTTTCTAATTTTCACTTGAAGATTCATTTTGGAATTTTCTGAAAATTTGAAAAGCTACAAAAAACTATTTTTCAAATATTCACTCAGATGACTCACAAAACTTCAAAAATAAAGTAAAATTATATTCATGTCCAAACACAACTCTAATTTTCAAATACTATTTTCACTTGAATTTTTTTTTTTTTTTGGAATTTTACAATTATGTCCAAACGCCCACTAAGTATTTACACTACAGAGTCTGTAATTATTTCTCTCTTATGTAGTTTTTTTTCTTTGTTTTCCTGTTACTTTGTACCTTCATGGATGACATCGAAAAGCTCCAATATCTTTGTACTAGCATAAATAATTTAATAGCAATCTCAGACGTCTGATCAAGTATGACGTCATCACTACAACCATCATTTTTCCAAATCTTAGAGCTGAAAAAGGGTTTTTTTAAATTAATTCGTACATGAGTTAAAGAATATCTATCACAAGTGTGGAAGCCACATTTCAATTGGGCCCCCTTTCTATATATATATATATATATATATATATATATATATATATATATATATATATATATATATATATATGTATATATATATATATGTATGTATATATATAATCTTATTCCTTTTACTTAGAGGTAATAACCTTTTTTTTACAGATCTTTTTTTGGTCACACAATTGATAGGAAAATTTCAACTAGAGAATTATAGTTCAGGATACTGAACTTATACCCGCTTTACATAAAAAATTACAAGTCTATCAACTTTTCGAACAACTTTAGACATACAAGTTTCAAGTAGCAAAAAATTATATAGTCAAACCTATCTATAACAGTCACATTTGTTTCGATATTTTTTAGCTCCTATAACGAAGTGCTGTTATAGAGGATATATATTATATTTAATAAAATATCGGTTCCGAGAAACCTTGGCTTTTATAGTGAATATTATATAAGGATATTGTTATAGAGAGGTCTGAATGTATCTGAAGTTTGAACTTCAGAATTTTTGCGTGAAGTGTGACTTTATCAAAGCAGAACTTCATATATTTTCGCCTTAAGTTTGGCCTAACTTGCAAAGACAATTGAAATAATTTTAATTCATAGTGCAAACTTCACACAGATTAGTCTAAAGTTCTTCAGTTTGTAGTACAAACTTCAAACCCGCCGAAGAACCTCATATTTGGAATTAACTTAAGAACACAATCAAATTAAATAAAAGACTAAGAAAAAATTCTTGCTTATAAATATAAAAAACCACCAGTGTAAGGGACTCCAATCCAAGGCCGTCAATAACTTCGCACTATGAAATTGGAGACAGTGAAATAAGATGAATTCAAAAAGTTAATCTCACCACGATAATGAGGCCATGCAACCCTATTATTGGTATCCGATCCTGGATATGTGTTTCTATTTTAGCATAATACGACATACTTAATGCAAAACTCATACCCTAGTGCTAAATCACTGTAAATTTCATATTCAATCAATAATACTTACACAGAGTCTCATGTATTAGAGAGAGAAAAGAAGAAAAAGAAAAAGAAAAGTAAGAAGACGAAGAAGAAGAAGAAGAAGAAGAATAGGAAAAGAAAGGAGGAAGAAGGAGTGCATACGTCGCAGGAAGAACAAGAGGAGGCGACGACTGGCTTGATGTTGTAATTAAATAATTATAAAAATATTGGTATATGTTAAATGGGAGGTCGACCAAATAGGACGTTCCACATAATTTTTACTTTCTTTTTTGGTACATCTGTGTTCGAAATCTGTATTGAAATATGTATTGCGTAAGGTCCATTATAAAATAAAGTACTTTCTACTAAGAGTATTTTTATTCTTAGGATTCGAACCTATAACTTGAGTTTAAGGATGAAGAATCTTATTCATCTCACTATAACCCTCGCGGTATAACGAGGTATGCTATTAAATTCAAAAAGATTTTAAACAATTTGAGATTCTTGAACTTTTATCTAAGTCGCCATTATATTTGTGTACAAATGTTAATTTTAATATCTAAACTAAAAGAAGAAACCGTGTTTTGTTTCCATTTTGCATTTTTTTTAAATAAAAAGATATGGATAGAGCTTGGTCTATAAAAGAGGATAGTAGTAGTAAATACAACAACATAAAGGACAAATATTAAATAAAGTATTCCCAAAAATTACGTCAACTTTTGTTACCTAACAAAAGCAATTACCCCTCTACATAAATATATAAACAAGTGCATATGACATTTTGGCCCCCCAAATTTCATCTATTGTCCCATTTATGCCCTTAGGTGAATAGGATAACAATTCCAAGAAGATCATGTTAAACAAGATAAAGATTCACCTAACCAAATTTTGTTTGTTTTTACCTTAAGCCTTCTCTAAAATTAATTTTTGTTTTCTTATATATTCACACAATATATCTAACCATATAAAAAAAAACAAATTTTATGATAAAACCTAATAAATTTTGCCTTTGTTTCTTTGCCTTTTCTTTAACCATCAGTTTCTTCGATTTGTTGATCTACTTTGTCTGAAATGGAAAGCTGTTGAATCTTTGTTCTTTGAGCTCATCTGGGTCACTGATAAGTGGCTCATGGCTGAAGAATATCTGTAGCAAAATTCAAGAGTGTAAATTTGGGATTTTTATGAAATGGGGTTTTCTTGAAAAAGTGAAAGAATACATCAAATGATGAAGGCAAAAGTACAAATCTTGATAGAATTTTGTGAAGTGGGGTTTTTTGTTTTTGTGGGTTTTGTTTGATTTGTTTTTTGTGCATTCTGTTCACAATGAAATGGAGTTTTCTTGAAAAAGTGAAAAAAATCAGATGGTGAAGTCACAAGTAAAAAAGATTGATTCTTTATAGAATTTTGTGAAGTGGGATTCTTGTTTTTTGAGGGGTTTTGTTTGATTTGTTGTGTGGATTTGATTATGGGTGGGTGTTTTCCTTGCTTTAGATCATCAAACAAGGAAAGTGGAAATGGTGTTAAAGAAGTTGTAAAAAAGGAGTCTTTTAAGGATGGTTCTGCTGCTCAATCTATCCATTTGAGCAAAGTTAATTCAGGTTTGTATTTGATTTTGCTTCTTTATTTCTCTTCTGCTTGCTTTTGGTTATGTTGAATTTTAGTTTTTTAGCTCTATTTTGAGTGTGGGTTTTCTTTTATAGACTTGATCTGAGTTTTTCTGATGGTGTTGGTGGTATTTTAGAAAGGGTTGTTACAGATTTGACTGGCTCTTTCATGAAATGAATTTGTTTCTTTTTAATTTGTTTTTCTTGTTTATTCTTAAGTAATGCTGATGGACATTTGAGAGAGCTGTCAATTGTTCTAATTGTTTACTAGTTCTTTTGCTCTATTAAATTGTTTGAATTAGTCTGAAGTATCTCTATACTATGAGAAAATAGATTTTGACAAGCACATTCCATGAAAAGGAGCCATATTTGCTCCTTGAGTGGGTGGGTTGGGGGTGGGGGTGGGGGGGTCTTGATTAGGTGAACATGTAACAAGGAATTTTAACTTGGAGAACTCATGAATTACTAAATGGAAGGAGAAGATGTTCAATTTTATAACCATGATATGACAGTTTCTTGATGGTCTACCTCCTGTCGATAACGAAGAATACATTATACTAGCTGAACTGGCTGCTAATGAGAATGCTTTGAGTGTGAATGTGTTTAGGACTGGCCTATTCTGATGACTCTGTTTAGGAATTTGGATTCTTAAAATATAGCAGCGCCTGAAAGCTCGACGGGGCTTCATAATTAATGCAGCATAATGTTCAATTTATATTTTATTTTTCTTCTAAAACTTAAATGTCAGCGGAACATTTGCAGCTTGGCTTGTTTCTTTTTTCTTTTACTTCTTTTTGGTATTGGCTTGATGTTTATTTTTCATTAACAGATAAATCAAAGTCTCGCGGCAGTCATGATCCTAAGAAAGATCCAGCCATTCCAAAAGATGGACCAACAGCACATATAGCTGCACAGACGTTCACGTTTCGTGAGCTTGCTGCTGCAACAAAGAATTTTAGGCCAGAGTCTTTGCTTGGTGAAGGTGGTTTTGGACGTGTTTACAAAGGTCGGCTGGAAAGTACAGGACAGGTAGGTCTTAAGGATAACAATATAATTCCATAGTGCAAAAGCAAATCATTAGCAATCTCTATGTTAGCTTATCAAATGTTAACGCAGGGAAGGTTATTAAAAAAAGGAATATGTTAGCATAGGAAGATTAAGTGCCAGAATCTCCAATTTTACACTGACTTGTTATTCCACTATCGGTTATATCGTAATGGTCCGTTTGCAGGTGGTTGCTGTTAAACAGCTTGATCGCAATGGCCTTCAAGGGAATAGGGAGTTTCTGGTGGAAGTTCTGATGCTTAGCCTACTACATCATCCAAATCTCGTCAACCTGATTGGTTATTGCGCTGATGGGGACCAACGTCTCCTTGTTTACGAGTTTATGCCATTGGGTTCTCTGGAGGATCATTTACATGGTTAGAACATTTACTGCAATTTATATAGTGATTTGCACAGTATCAATTTTTTTTATCATGAACTAGTTACTTATTGTCTAGAACACTGCCCCTTCTTCCTATAAAAAAGGGCATCCTGGTCCATTAAGAACCTGATTTTTGTTAAAGGGCAGCCCGGTGCACTAAGCTCCCGCTATGCGCAGGGTTCGGGGAATGGCCGGACCACAAGGGTCTATTGTAAAGCTCCTGCTTTTTGTGTGGTATGAAAAAGGTCGGAGGACGTTGGACCTATTGTAATTGGCCTTACCTTGCATTTTTGCAAGTGGTTGTTTTCACGGTTTGACCCGGTGACCCCTGGTTACATGACAACTATTCTTACCGTTGCATCAAGGCTCTCTTTCTCCCTAGTAAAAGTGGACAAAACAAAAAGAGGTTCACATGAAGACGTGATGACTTGGCTCTTGGAATGGGTTAGACTATTCAAGTTCATGTTCAAAGTGCTTGTGAAAGACTCATGTCTGAATATAGGTTTAAGTAACACTAATACCAAGTTCAAATTTTGCTGAATGATTAAATCAGTTAAGCATGATATGAACATGTAGTGGAGAATTTCACAAATTAACTGACCAAATCGAAGCAATTGTAACATTTCACAACAAATGTAATGAGATGAGATGCTGCTTGCTGATTTCTGTTCGTTATGGCTTTCTTTTTCTGTTTGTGTTCTTGGTTTTGTGGCATCCCCGCTTTTTCTTTCTGCGTCTTCTATTTTACACAAACATTCCAATGAAGGGGTTGTAATATGGATAAAGCTGATGATAGTCGTACAGTTTACTTATAGATATGGTAAGATCTGACTCTGCCTTCACCTATTAAAAAAAGAGGGACGTTAACCACCTTATTACTTGCCCTTCCATAAAAGGAAAAAAAAGGGGGGGAGGGACTTAACAACCTTAGTACTTACCGGAGCTGGAAATTCACTACAATAACTCCAGAGCAAGCTTGCAAAATATTCTCTAGCAATGTGGTGGATTTAGGTGAGAGAGAGGAACAAGGAACTCTAAAGTGCATATTTGCAGCAAAGACTCTGTCAAATGATGATAGCCTACTGCCACTAGTAAGTCTTCAACATCACGGCAATTTATATTTTGACACATGTGGGACTTAAGCAAAGCATTAAATGAAAAGGATGCAGAGGATGTTATTGAGGTTGCAGTAAGCAGTTTGGGCAGGCTACAGCTGGAGATCAAGGACTATGGATCAACCATAGATCATAGATGTGCAAGAGATGGAGAAAGAATACTACTTGAGCGGGAAAAGGAGGAGGAGACTGGTGGACAGAGTACCTCAGCTGGACTAATATTTGTATTGGATTAGGCAACCTCTTCCCACTCCCTCCCTTGTGAAAGAAGCATTAAATGCCAAAATCAATTGGAGAGCAGTAAAAATTTGTGATTTACTTTTATCTCTTTCAACTTTCTGTTGTCAGATTTTTTTTCTAAATGAGCAAGGGTAACTGCGTCTGACGTAAACTGTTCTCTATAATTTCCCAAATGTATAATTAATAAACTTCCAGAACAAAAGACAGCAAGTAGAAGCTGTCATCAAGATGATTATTCAAGAAGTATTTGTGAGAGGAAGGATGAATCCAAAACTTGGCAGTAGATTAAATAGATTGAACTTCTATCCTAGTTAGAAATGTTGTTCTGCGTTGTGTGGTGAGATATAGTTCTGCATACTGGGGGTGTCCAGTATGTCTCTATTTCTCTTTTTTCTTTGAGCTGTAACTTCTCAATTGGTAATAATAGTAGTTTTATTTACCAAAAAAATTCCTAAGATGTTATGGTAGTAATGGTTAGAGGGGAGCATTTGGGGAGTACTCGGTGAGTTGTAAGTAATTAGAATAAAAAATCTTTACCTTATTCTCGAGGTCCCAGGCTTCAGCTTTGCATAAAAGGTGTGCATTTAGTGTATCTAGGGTTCAACACTTGCCTGCCTTTCCTTCATTTGTGTTCTCTACTTTCTACTCATCTTGGGGAACAAGGATTAGGAGATCATCCCTCTTACCAGTGGAAGGCTGTGTATAGCTTTATCAAAGGTTTGGTTCTGAAATCTAATATAGTGACATAACGAGGTTGCACTTTTGAAGGTTGATTACGTCCTAGTGCATTCTATCACTCATCAAGATATTTGAGCAAAAAGATCATGATTTTGGTTATCTTAAACCAGGGGAAGAAGCAATGTGATTTCCAACTAGGTTCTTTTCCAAGTTGGCACATTTATTACTTCTGTACAGATGGACCAGTGTATAATGTATTGAGCTGCTTTTATTTGATCGTTTCGTGCTTTAAGTCTGAATGTTTAATGTCATTTTAGTTCATATTGTCACAATATGTCATAGTCCTAACTATTAACATTCTCAAAATGATAGAAATATGCCATAGTCCAAATATTGGAAACTTAAGGTAAGCAAAAATGAGTCTCAGTCACTTGCCTGGATAAATCCTATTTCAATCAGAGTTATATGCTGCACGAAAGTAGATTCAACCACTTCGATATTGGGGAATACAAAAATAGTCCAAGGTCCGATATACTTGTAAGTTGTAAAAGTGTGTGGATAGTTTACTTTCACTCAGAATCATTTTCTTTTGGTGATAAGGGAAATAGTTTCATAAATAATGGGAAAATCTCCATTATACACTCAGTCCAACACAAACTAGAGAATCTACAACATAATATGATTCTCTAGGGATGACAACCAATCTTCTATAAGAATTGGAACCTCATGGGTGCACCGAGAAGAAATTAGAATTGAGAGGCTATTCTTCTAATGTACACAAGAGTTCTCTATCCCCTTGAAATCCTATTTCTTTCCTTTCATAAGAGCTACATAAGTGCTAGTGGGTCAACATTCAAAGCTTTTCGATTTTTCTTCCTTTTGCTAAATTTCCGGTTGAAGAGTGCTTGCTTCACTGTGCTTGACATTGCCAAGTTGCAGGAGAAACCATCTCAAGATCTCACATCACAATAGAGTTTTCGCCTACTGTGTAGGAGGAGGTGACTTAGGGCATACACAGGATTTTTTTTGTAGGCAATGTCGATATTTATAGAATAAAGATAAAATAATATTAATTATCACATTCGTAAATAAGGCATAGCCTTGGCGCATTGGTTTTGTTGAGTCTTAAGCTAGAGGAGGTCTATTGTTCAATTCTACTTTAACCACAATTTTTAACAAATAGAGGCTCTCTCTAATGGTTGTCAAAATATATTCTTATTAAGGTACAGACCTCCGACCTCTAAGTGCAAAATCAGGTGCTTAACCGGCATGCCAAGTGACAATCTTTGTCAAGTGGTGTCATCTTTTTCTATCTAATCATTTCTGCATAGTATTATTACACATGTTCATAAAATTTTCGGATGAAGCGGTGTTGCGTGAGTTACACCGCTTAGTTCAACGTGTGTGTTCATCCCCTGAGGTGGTCCACATCCTCACCTAAACATTTGCATGTGAAGCACCAGTTGGCCTATGTAATCTTCTTTTTCTTCAAATTCTCACTTGTCAACATTGTTCCACTCGTTGCCAACCAAGTAAAAGCACCTTTCTTGGTGCCCTGGAATCCAAACAAATAACTGTGGGAAACTTGACTCCCTCACCAAGAGCGTAGGATAATATGACTTTTACTGAAAAATGAAAATAAGCCATCTCTTCCCAGCCTCCACCTCCATGAGCCCTGACTAACATGGGATGTGCTCTGCTCGTAAGTAATTCAACTAGATCTTGAGAAGTAGCCATTCCTCGTCCCTAAGGTTCCTTTGGACCCTTACGCCCTAATGAACTCCCTCTCTTGTAACATGTGAATCTGTTGTATTGTCCTCTCCTTCTGGTTTGAGATACTGTGAACATACGGGAATTTGAGTCTCAATGTCTCTCCTCCACACCAACTGTGACTCCTCAATCCTGAATCTCCATAGTCATTTTCCTCGTAAGGCCTTGTTGAAAACTCAGATATCTCCCCCCCCCCCCCCAACACACACACACACAAAAAAAAAAGAACATTCTCTGTAGATGTAACATCCTCCCGACTGATAGCGTGGAACTTTCTATTCGCATTTGCTAAACCCATAAAGTGTTCTCTCTTCGGCCTTTTTACCTGTGACAATAAGCGGTGCTTGAAGCAGTGACATAAAGTTTGTAGGGATGCTCGACAGAGTGCTCTTAATTAATACTTCCATTCTTCCTTTCTGCAAGTAGAATCTCTGCATTATACTGGTATATTTAGATAAAAGTTTTCATTGTCTAAAGTTGAAGCGATCTTTAATGTTGGTTGTTTTGTGTTGTGTTGCTACTTTTCTCCTGTAATAGAAACAATTCAAATTATGCAATGGCACCTAATCCCCTCTTTGGAGTCCATATGCAGATCTTCCACCTGATAAAGAACCATTGGACTGGAATACAAGGATGAAGATTGCAGCTGGTGCAGCGAAGGGTTTAGAATATCTGCATGACAAAGCCAACCCTCCTGTAATATATCGGGACTTAAAATCTTCCAACATACTTCTCGATGAAGGATACCACCCTAAATTATCAGATTTTGGGCTTGCTAAACTGGGCCCTGTTGGCGACAAGACTCATGTGTCTACCCGTGTGATGGGCACATATGGCTACTGTGCTCCAGAATATGCAATGACCGGTCAACTCACATTGAAATCTGATGTTTACAGTTTTGGGGTCGTCTTCCTTGAGCTGATTACAGGACGCAAAGCAATTGATAACGCACGGTCTCATGGGGAGCATAATCTTGTTGCCTGGGTATGTTCTCCTCTCTGCCATTGTATTTGGTCATTATGATCTGTGTCCTCTGTTTCTTCGATTTCTTTGACATATAATGTTGGAAGATCTGTATTTCCTTTAGTTGATTTTTACACCTTTGAAAGGCAGAGTATTCTTTTTGCCCTTTTTTAATGCATTTAGAGACGTGTTTGCAGGCTCGACCGCTTTTCAAGGATCGGAGGAAGTTCCCGAAAATGGCAGATCCACTATTGCAAGGCCGTTACCCAATGCGAGGACTATACCAAGCACTGGCAGTGGCAGCAATGTGCTTGCAAGAACAAGCATCTACTAGACCTTTAATAGGGGATGTTGTGACGGCTTTATCATATTTAGCCTCTCAAACTTACGATCTTAATGCAGTTGGTGCACAAAGTAACCGTGTTGGTTCCTCCACTCCAAGGAGCAGGGAGGATAGACTGCACTCAGCCGATGGAGTAGATAGCCCTGATGAACATTGCAGTGCTCACCATGGTTCTCCTTCCATCCAGAGGAATTCTCCTGATTCCAGGAAAAGAGATTCTGCAAGGGATTTTAATACTGGAATAGAATTGAGGAAAATTGCAACAAGCGGTGGATCTGGTCGTAAGTGGGGTTTAGATGAATCAGAACGTCCGGATTCTCAAAAAAACAGCCCTGTCAGTGCAGGTAGAACTAGAGAAACCCCAAGGAATCGTGATCTAGACAGGGAACGTGCAGTTGCTGAAGCAAAAGTATGGGGCGAAAATTGGAGGGACAAAAAGAAGACAAGTGCAAGGGGTAGTAGTTTTGATGGGATGAATGAATGATTTGTGCAATAGCATGTTGCAGGGGTTTCTAGGAATGTAGGTTTTGGGCATGATGCAAAACCTGAGGTACTACAATTGCATCATTATTACGCCCTTGGTCACCCATACTGAGAGTGGAAGCAAGAGTCCTTTTATCCTACTTCATGTGTTTGCTCATTGAGGTAATTAATTCTTTTTCAATGTGAACTTAGATGTTTCAGCTGTTGTAGCGCTTGAAGGAAAAACTGCTAAAAAGAGGGGAAAGCAGCTTGGTGGTGCAATATATGGAGCTAGAGTTGGGGCATAAATTTGGGGGGGGGGGGGAGGTTTCATTGTGGCAACATGTTAATCGTATGTGTTATGGGGTTTCTAGAGTTTATGACACAGGAGAAGTGGGTAAGGTATCAAACTTTCGCTTCTTAATGTGTTCTTTGTATGGTGGAACTTGGTGGATATGGTTTAGGATGTCCCTTGTAATTCCATTCTTACACCTTGTGTTCTGTTGTAGTTCCCATCTTGTATGGATTTCAGAGTCTTGCTTTTTGGCTTTTATAGAAAAGGGGTGTGAGTATCATACCGTGTCCCGTGAAATGAGCTACTGTAATTGAATTAGAAGCTTCAAGGTTCAAACTGTATCTCGCCACCATTTCTTCTGACTTGCTGAGGTGACCTATGCAACAGTATGGCATGTTGGTTTCCTTTTGGGGTTGAACCTGCTTGTCAACTAAGAAATTTTGCACCTTCATTTCATTTTGTTGTCACTTACTAAACATATCTTAGTGAAAATATTTCAGAAAGAGAATTATTAAACAGATTATAGCAGTTTTCAGAAAAGATAAACTTAACCATGGTAAGTATGTACCCTTGGGGCTCGTTTGGTACGAGGGATAAGGGGTACTTTCGAGATGAATTTATCCCACATTTGATTGGAGTAAAATTGTGGTATAACTACTCTGGGGATCAGTTATCCCAGGATTGTAGTGTTTTTAATTCCATGAAAGGGTGGGATAACTAATTCCCGGGAAATTAATTATAGGATAACTTTATTCCCAACAAACGACACTATAATTTTTACTGTCTCCCTTCCCAATGCCTCCCAAATACTGTACTACGAAGAGGTTTAAAAATAAACCAAAAAAACTCCGAATCAGTTTGGCTGGAACAGAGGCAGAGAGGCCGTCTCAGGCGTATGAAATGTATTTACTCGTAAAATGAACCAACAAGTAAAAAACAGGTACAGAAAATCTAACACAACGGCACTAAGTTCTAATCCGCAGCTTGTCGCCGTAAAATTACCTTCCGAACTTTATGTGCCATTTCTTCGAACTTGAGATGATATTGTGGCTTTTGGCTGATCAAGCTTTTAATTCTCTGGGCATCTCAAAATTCTATTGCTGTTCAGTAAGTTCATTTAACATTTGCCTGTAGGCACCTACTGTTTATATTAGTAGATCATATTCCAATTAAAATTATGTACAAATATATATAGCATACAAGAGCAGAGTAGCAGACAGGCAAGAACAATGAATTAGTAAGTTGATATTCATTACATATAATGTTCGGCCACAGTGATGAGACTAGCGTTAATGGATATACTGAATTATGTACAATGGACTAACACATCATATCTGAATACTCTGATTCTCCTCTGCACCAGACAGAATGACAATACCTTCAACATTGCAGCTAGAGAGTATCGGATTGACCAACCTGGTTAAATAAAATACTAGAGGATCTAGACCACAAAAAGAGAAGGCTATCTAAGCTAAGATCATTTCTTCCTCTTACCCTGCAAAAAGAGGGGTTAC
This sequence comes from Nicotiana noctiflora, assembly GCA_032618575.1. Classification (NCBI taxonomy): domain Eukaryota; kingdom Viridiplantae; phylum Streptophyta; class Magnoliopsida; order Solanales; family Solanaceae; genus Nicotiana; species Nicotiana noctiflora. The sequence continues at coordinate 120,584 of JASVEL010001208.1, forward strand.
GACAGTTAAGCACAATCTTTAACTCAAACAAAAACAAACATAAAATCACAGCAGAAATATTTACCGAGCTCACATAGTCATCCATTGATGACTGCTTCCGCTTCTTTAAGGTAGGAGAGCTTTCAGTTGCCTGCCTTGCCAAAGTGCGCTTTGTTGGCGTCATGTTCTGTTAAATACAAAAAGCTTTTAGCATCAAATGTATTCTTATGCTGTAAACAGCACTAAGAGGTCCCAGTACCTTTGCAAGTTTCTTTTCTTTGCGTGCCTGCCTCTCCCTCTCATCAAACTCTTGGTTTTCCCTCTCCACCAACCGAATAAGTGCATCACATCTTCTGGCAAGTTCTTGAGTGGTTCGGGACTTCACAAACCAATCAAACCGAAACAAAGGTGACGTGCGGAATGCAGCCTTCAGCTCATCCCAGTTTCCATAGCCGAGCTTGTGAACCATACATAACTGCAAAATGATCTCCATATACATAAATCCTAAAGACAGAAAGTACAAGATTAAGCCCCAAAAGTTTCAGTCCACTTACCATAAAGCGATCACACTCCTCATTATACAATTTCCCTTTGTTCTGACCATACTGGATCTTCAACTCCAACCATGGATTCTTGTAGCGGTCCAACTTCTTCCCAATTGCTTTCATGATCTCATCCTTCCTTGAAATTCTAGCCTCTCCTCTTTCGATATTCTTTATAATCCTATCATAATCTACACACACACCATCCATTAGAATAATGTGCCTCCAACATCAAGTAAAAGCATGCCCCAAATGCTATCTAAAGCAAAAACATTAACCACACGACAGAACTTTATTCCTGCCCGAACATCAAGAGCTTATCTGTCCACTCATTTTTAGTAGTTCTGTAATATCAATTAGCACGACATTGCATGTATCAGATCCAACATACACAGAATGTGTTCCCCTGCAATCCCAATATATATAATACCATTTGGCTGAGCACATATAATAAGATGCCAATGTTGACTTCTATATCACTAGAAATATAAGAAAATATTAAGCTAATAGTTGAAAAGTATGTTTAATAGCAATTTAAATGTGAAGAGTTTGATCTTTTAAAAAAATAACTTTGAATAGTTCAATAATACTGAAATTGTTGAAGTATGTCAAAGTTGTCAAGATAAAATTATTAGCAAAAGTATGTAATGTTTTTAATGTGGATAATGTGTGATTAATCTCTTATGAGGTTAGAAATCTTTACATAGAACATGAGCGTTACAAGAGCAATCTCATAAATAATTAAGTGGTGGTGTATACTGAAGATGAGAACCATATTGCTCCATAAATGTAATCAATAAAGAACTTTTGGATTACCATATTTTTGTAGCTTAGTGCAAGCTTACCATTTATAAAATTTGCGCTAAAACAAGAATATTTGGATTACCACCACGGAGCAGCTTTTTGCAACAAGTGACAGATATTACACAATTTTTAGAGGAAGATGGGGAAATTACACATTTTCTTTTTGCTTTTTGGACTCTAGTCCCTTAGCCTCTCAAACAAAACGGGGATGTACCCTAGACAAAGGAAGAATGGCCAGAACGCAATCTCTTCCCAAATTAAAAGTCAGTTTTTTTCGATAACCAGAGTATTCCAGCCAATACAATATAAACAGTTGCATAGGATCCAAATTACTCATTCAGGCACACAGATTTAATTGACAAATAACAGTCTACTTTGAAATAAAAAGAAAGCAACATGTGCACCACATGTTTACCACTTAACACTTAACAGTATTTACCACTCTCGTGTTAACGATTATTTCATATAACAATTGGATGTTCTCTTTGGATCGGAAAGGCTAGAGAGTAATTCTTTCTTTATTTGCAAATTAACTACCACTTACCATTTAACTCTTTGTATCTTTCTTTGAAAACTTTTGCATATCTTTCAACCTCCTCTTCTATCTTTCCTTCCATTTCAGCAGCAATACTTTTAACGTCATTCCGACCATACTTCTCACATGCCCTGATAAAAGTATTGAAGTCTCTCCTACTCCATGTTGAAAAACCCTACAAGTATAAAATGCCAAACTCTGATACATATAAAAGCTAATTATAACCCCCATCATGAGTTAATAAACCACTTACCTCCCCCAACAGTTTCTCCTTTTCTTCCTGTTCCTCAGCAGTTAAAGGCTCTCCAACATCTACAATGCAACAATTAAACAATTGTTAGCACATATTCATAAAGCAAAGTAGACCCTAATGTGTCCCCACATCCAAATTTCAGAGGGAAATAAATTCCTTTAAAAGGAAGAAGGAATTATACCTTCAGGCTCTTCCACTTCTATTGTGTCTTTTAATTGATTCTTCTGGTGCGTTTGCTGAAATGAAACAGAAAATTAAGATACCAAAAAAAAGGCACGTACAAAGATGTCGGTAAAGAAATCCTGGGAAATCCCGAGGCATAACCCACCATGAGATAACGCACTTCCTTCTCGTACAGCTCACTTAGTCTCTGGGTATTAAAGAACTGAAAGTCATGCCTAAGAATGTTAAGATATGTCAATAAACAGAATTTTTGGCATAAAGATCAGCAAACTTGCGAAAAGCCAGAACGCAGAGAACTCGATATTGCTTATGGCACTAGAAAAACTGGGAGGAGTAAAATTAGTACAACGGACTGCAATCAACTTACAACTGAGGCATCCTAGGAATCCTGGGCTCTTTAGGTCTTGCAGGACCACTTTGTCGCATGGTCTGCTTGAAGTATTCAGACTCTGAGTAACTGACAGCAAAGAAGAGTCATTTAAAATGATGATAAATTAAGCTCTAAATACAACAAAAGGTGAACTTAGCAACTAAAACTCATACTTGCGCTTTCTCTCTCTTTTTGGAGGTTCTATCCAATTTTCACTGGCAATTTTCTTGAAATCCGCCTTGCTTTCATCCTTCATCAACAATACCAGAAAGACAAAAGATAAGCACACTAAAGATGTCTGAAACAGTTAGATAACTAATCAAGTTAAACACCCTAACCTTTTCGTCATCAAAGTCATACAAGTCAGCAGCTGCAAAAAGTAGGCAAATCTTAGTTAAAAAACCAAATTGTTTAGAACAGCAAAAAAGAACAACCAATTATATAGAGAGCCAAAAGATACAATCCACAAGCCAAAAAGAAGAGCAGAGTGCATACTGTCATCCATCTTAAACTTGATGGCATCTTCTGTAAACTTCTTCATCTTGGCATCAAGTTCTGCTGTTGCCTCTTCTCCTTTGGCAATGATTCTATCGATATCCTCATCTGTAATAGTACTATCTTTGGAACTGAAAACCATTTCAGCACCAAACCGCACCATCTGCAGCAGCTCATCCTTATTAACAGCTGCATGATCGACCAATAGATGATCAAAATTCAGTATACTAACATCTAAAATATAATCAAGAGAAAGCAATAACACAAGAATGAAAGCTTACTCTTTTGTTCAGCCAGCCGTCCCTGCTGGATAACCAATGCATCAAGTGCCAGCTTTTTATAAGCCCTTTCAATCACCTTTTCCTCAATTGTGTACTGTTTGAATTAATTGAAAAAAGACAACCGTCACTACCGAGACCAAAGTGGTGGCATAATTTCAGTATAGTAACACATCTACAGAGAAAGCAAACCTCAGTGCAGAAGCGGAATACTTGGACTTCCTTCTTCTGTCCAATCCTATGGGCACGGTCCTGCGCCTGCAAGTCAACCTGTGGATTCCTGTAATACAATGACGGGAAACCCAATAGACTCAGATTTCATCTATTCTCCAGATTCTGGAAACCAGACTTATAAGATCCTCCCTCACCAGTCACTGTCATAAAGAATAACAATATCTGCTGTAGCAAGATTGATACCAAGACCGCCAGCTCTGGTTGACAATAAGAAGCAAAATTTTTCACTCCCTGGACTGTTAAATGCCTCAATAGAAGCATCACGATCTTCTCCACCAGTGTTTCCATCAATCCGACAATATTGGTGACCCCGGTACATCAGGTAGTCTTCGAGGATATCCAATAGCCGTGTCATCTAGATCATAATATTGAATTAAAGGTTCAACTGGAAAATCTGTACATGAGCTATTTAGTAAAAAGATAGTAGGAATGTCGAGAACAAGAAAGAGAGATAAAAAACCTGTGAAAATATTAAAACCCTTGAGCCACGTTCCTTCAGCTTAGGAAGCAACTTATCTAGAAGAACCATTTTGCCTGCATTGAGAACATGCATTATAAGGACTTACAACCAAAAATTGATTAGGTTTTCCTACTCATTTAAAGATATAAAATATTACCAGCATTTTCTATGAGATGATCTCCTGTTGTATATGGAGGTCCTGGCTCAGCTCCTTGGAAAAGATATGGATGATTACAACATTTTCGGAGCTGCATTGCTATATTAAGAAGACGCTTGCGCTCTCCTCCAGAATTAACAACCTCAAGATCTTTCTGCAACAGAGCCCTATAGTAGTGTTTCTGCATCTGGGACATACCAACCTTAAGAATTGTTTCCTTCTTTGGAGGCAGACCTTTCTCAACATCAGACTTTAGTCTCCGAAGAAGAAATGGACGAAGGACCTGATCATGTAGCAAAAATTGGAAAAGTCAGTGGATATACAAGCACCCCCCAGAATAAACAGTATATTTCAGTGGGATTTAAAAAGTATGGAGATCAAGTCTGCTGCAAGCTCGCACACACGTAGTTGATCAATCTTTAGAAGTCTAGAACACTGTTTCTTACAAAATAGCTGAAACTGCTACTATCAATTATACAAACTACTACTGACAAATATACCTTATGAAGCTGCTGGACCACCTCCTGCTGGTCATTCTCACCAGATATTTGAAACCACTCATCAAATGTCTCGGCCGAGCTAAAGATCTCGGGCAGCAAAAAGTTCAGAAGCGCCCAGAGCTCATGAAGATTATTCTGTGCATAGACCCCCAACACATCAAATCATGAGATTAAATAGAACCATACCAGAGAATAGTACAGCAAAACAAAGTTAAGAGATGAAAAACTAGCATTTCACTGTTGCAAAACCGAAGATAAGGTTTAAGGGATACAGAAAATCCGAGAAAAGGTTTAAGAAGCCATGATATAAGAGAGCTTTAATAAAATAACATCTGATATATTAAGAGAAAAAACAGATTAGTTTTCTAAAGAGATGCCCTACGTGAATTACGAAAAGGTAACACTATTCCATATCAATTTTAAAGTTTTGGGAGAGGTAAATAAGCATTTCAGGATAGGTCAGGCTAAATTGAGACATATATAAAAGGACTACTTGCTAAACAAAAAGGAAATCATCAAAGACAAAAATCACCTGAAGTGGTGTCCCTGTGATCAACAGCCTATAATTAGTATTGTAGAGCCTCATGGTTTTGGAAAGAAGAGAATTTTCATTCTTGATTCTATGAGCCTCATCAATGATGATGTAACGCCAACTAAAGCGACGTAAAGCAGATTTCTCTTTGATGGCCATCTCAAAACTTGTTACACACACATCGAACTTCCCAGCAACAAGTAACTCCTCTCGGATGTATCTCTATAAAAGGGAAACATTGACATAGTCAGAAGAAGTACTAAGATATATACAAAAGGGAAAGAAGGAGAAGCCCTGTAACTGCTTACCCTTTCTTCGGGGTTTCCAAGGAACTTTACAGCACGCAAAATAGGACAAAAACGTTTGATTTCATTCATCCAATTGCCAAGCGTCGATTTCGGCGCAACAACCATGTGAGGACCAGTAATGCCTCTAAACTCATGCAGATACCCCATCAAGGAGATGGTTTGCAAAGTCTTACCAAGACCCTATGCAATTGCAGGAATAATCAAATCAAGATGTGTCTCCCAAAAAGCCCGAAGCACAAAATGAAAAAGGAATATCGCAAAAATATTTAAGTGACAACACTGACCATTTCATCAGCAAGTATCCCATTTATGCCATTCTCATATAGCCGTATCATCCAGTTCAAACCAGCAAGTTGATAATCCCTCATCTTTCCTTGAATACCTGACAAACACGCATGTGTAACCATTACATCCTTAATGAGACAAGGAAATGAGAGAATTAAACAAGAAGTTAAATATAAGCATTAATCACAATGGAATTCAAATTTCCACTACTCAAATTTGATCATTTCCATCAGAATGCCCACAAGGTCAAGGCTATCAGACTTTTAGCAGTTTCAAGTAAAATGCTTTTAGTGGAAATCCTCAGTAAAGAATATATAGTATTGTGTGAACCACACCATTTGAAAGTCCAAGATGTTGCAGAGAAGACACACTTATTGAATTATTTTAGATCTGCTACACGCCTCTTCCATGTAGGCCCAATTCTTTTCTCCTAGGTCAAGAACATGGAATAGTTTTTGATAAATGGCAGCAGACTCGAACTCGAAACGAGCCTCTGCATGCTTCAATACTATATTGAATTGTGCCAACCACCTCATCTAAAAGCTTAAGCTATTCAATAGGGGACACATTTAAGGAGATCCATTGTTCCTAAGCATCATTTGTTCCTCAGCGACTTCATACAAAGTAAAGATTACACAGTTTTAACAAGTGCTGATTAGATACAACCATAGAGAAGGGACTCAAGTTCTTTGAAACTCCACACACATACTCGTATAACCTAACAGTATTACCCTCAAACATATATAATGCCTTCAATGCAGCAAACTAAACTATGAATGCAACTCTAGAACTTAAACTGACCAAGCACATTACATCTAACATAGTAGGAATATTCCCAAAATCTAAGCCAACGGTACCTAATATCTAGATTACTTTAGTTGGTGGTACAGGAATGAGATTGAAATTTACCTAACCAATAACACAGCTTGCAGACTCTACGCTTATAAAATTCCCCAGAGTAAGACATAAATATTTCTCAATTAGCAGAGAATTCCAAAGATGTAAAAATTAACTTCAAAAAGGCAAAGTCAAGTTTGAGGAGATTACCTAACCTTATCAAACAAAATTTACTCAAATAGATTATTGAAATCACTTCTATTACAAGTACGGTTTGTAGGAATGGTTGAAATAACATTTTTTCAAGTTGAATAGGATTTAGATATACAAATGGCTATATCATAAAAGAGAAGATGATAAAGGGAATTACTAAACCAGACATTTTAAATCTCTAGAAAGGAGGGACATATTCGATCAGATAGGACATGACCAATTCGGGGTACATCTGATCTAAGCATTTCTGAGACAGTCCAGTAGAAGTTTCATACTAAAAATATACTTGAGCTGAAACATACAGCGTAAAGCAAGAAGATAAAATACAGGGGAAATCCTTACAAGAGGGCTGAGCCACTAGCCGTGTATTTCCAAGCCCACCCTCTTCTTCTTTGAGATACTCTTCATCTTCTTCCTCTTCAGTCATCTTTGACGCGTGACGACCCCTGAAGAAAAAGTTTAATCAGTGGGTTCATACAGAAGACAATCATACATATATACAAGTAAAGCAGTAAATCACATTAATGAAGCAAGCTTGTCACGGGGCTAAGTTTGACAAGACCCGTGCGGACAGCTAAACAGCCTTAACTCGCTTTTAGCCTCAGTCCTAACACAATAATCAGCACAAAAACGTGCTGGAAGCTATGGCAAACAGAAAACACACAAGTGCTGGAAATGAAAGCAGTAAGTGGCTAACAAGAGTTGGGAGGCCAAGGCCAATTTTCTGATTTACTTGATAAACAGAAAGGAAAGCTACAATACAAAGTGTTGTATATCTGAGATATGAGATCTGAGGTGCCTTCTATTAAGGCTTGTACATGTATATATATCAAGTAAATCAGAAAATTGGCCTTGGCCTCCCAACTCTTGTTAGCCACTTACTGCTTTCATTTCCAGCACTTGTGTGTTTTCTGTTTGCCATAGCTTCCAGCACGTTTTTGTGCTGATTATTGTGTTAGGACTGAGGCTAAAAGCGAGTTAAGGCTGTTTAGCTGTCCGCACGGGTCTTGTCAAACTTAGCCCCGTGACAACTGGTATCAGAGCTTAGGCACGAGACATGGCAACCGAAGGAAACGAATTTGTTTTAGGCAACCTTCGTGGGAGAGACGAGTCACTTGTGTGTTTTCTGTTTGCCATAGCTTCCAGCACGTTTTTGTGCTGATTATTGTGTTAGGACTGAGGCTAAAAGCGAGTTAAGGCTGTTTAGCTGTCCGCACGGGTCTTGTCAAACTTAGCCCCGTGACAAAGCTTCTCCATATAAATAGAAATGTCAACTGGAAGGGATAAGGTCCAATCATGTAATCATCTATAACAATATATAGTAGTCAATTGTAAAATAAGCAGAATACGGCTACTATTATTTTTGGGAGTAAGCCTGCCCTAACTATACTAAAAGTAGAGACAACAATTCCTAGTCACCATTTCAAGAGGAGGTGGCCACTTGAAAACCAAATGAACAAAGTGAATCTTCTTTACCAAGTTACTCAAACAGCAAAATATTTAGGATTTGTTGATTTCAATTTGCCAACTAAACCTACCAAACAAGAATGGATCCATATACGTAAACCTTCTTCCTTTTATCCCATTCTATTTCCTGACCGCTAACACCTAAAAAGGTGCATGGCTCAAAAATACCCCAATCCCAAATCTACTAAACAGTCTCTAGAATCACACTAGCAAGACAGCTTTCAAACTGAAGTCCTTGCATATAAAGAAACAAAAACCGCATTACACTTACCTTCCTTTTGCCTTCTTTTCTGGAGTAGACTGGTCAGTTTTTGCAAAATGTGCAAACAACTCTGTTTGCTCCAAAAGATACTTCAGACGCCCCTTTCCCTTGTTATTCTGCAAAAGATAAAATTTCCATAAGGCACACCTTCGCAAGAAATAACTGAAAAGAGGAGAACCCATAATCTCTCAGCAATTGATCTAAACAAGATACCATATCAGCTTCAATGGCGGCATTCTGTGCATCCAACATATCTTGTATCTTTTGCTTCTTACGCCTCTGCATCTCTTTTAACCTCGCTTTTTCACGCTTTGAGATCTCATTAGCTGCAGCATCTTCCTACAGGTGTCGTAGCAAAACAAACTTAAGATAAGTCTCAGAAAGCTACATTAAATCGGCAAAATGGCATCATCATTCATCACTTTAGCTTCACAGATACTACAAATTGAATAAGTCATATTAATGAGCTATTCAACACATGTTTTATCAGGGACAAGATCTTCTATTTCTTTGATGAAATGATCTTTCCTTTTCCTTTATGCCATCAGAAATTCACTTGAAATATTAACTCTAAACTAGAAAGTCTATGATGTTTACTAACTAGGGGAATAGTACTGGGCCTTAATTCATAATAATGGGCGGAGCTTCTAAAATCACATTTGCATTCATTTCCGCCAATTCGACACCACCTCAAATTTCACATATCGATTCATTAGCACATTATTATTGGGCATTAATTAATAATAATGAGCTAAAAACAGTAACAACGGCTCTATTGCAATGGTTGCATATTCACATTCCTTTCTAATGCTTAGAAACTTTACTTAAAATATCCACCCAGTAACACATCATTATTCGTCGGTAACACAACATTATTTCTCGTCTATTTCAGCAAAAACACCAAACCAAAGAAGAATTCTAATGTAAACTTAGATCTGCAAAATAACAGTTCCAAAGAATTAAAATTACCAAAACCTAAAGAGAACGGCCAATAAACACACCTCATTATCGTCGTCTTCGCTGTCGGCTCTATTGGATGCAGGAGCATCGTCGTCTTCTTCGGAGTCATCGGCAGACCTATCAACGGCTTCAAGCTCCTCCTCGTCTTCTTCATCGTTGACTTGATCGTTGACTTGCTCCTCCTCGGAACCGTCCGATAAAGGCTCCTCCGACGAGGATTTCGCTCTCGAGTTTTTCGCCATCTGCTCCGATTTCAAAACGCGAGTTTGAGGGTTTTCTCTGCTGGAGGAAAACACCTTGAGAGGAAGTGGTACTATAGTATGGACCGACTCGAAAACGGTCTAATAAGTTTTCAGTATTTATAATGAACCCGCTTAGACCAACAACATTGGAACCTTTTCAGAATATTGATATTTTCATTTGTGAAGTGACCTTCCCGCCACTTATTGGTGAAATGTGATTTCCCGCCTTTGGACTGGGGTCCGGTATTTGTTTGGGCCGCACCACCTGATTTGGGTTGGATCACAACCTCTTTTGGGCCTATTGACTATTGTGCTCAAGCCCAATAGTTATTTATTAAAGAGGAGTTTTTATAAAGGAACTTTTACTTCCTATAGCAAAGGTTAACACCTTATTTATTTTAAATAAATACCATTTAAAAAAATTATATTCTATAGATACCTTTTAAGGTAGCAAAATATTTAATTTTGGTTTCATCCTAGCCCTAAGCCACTAAATACGCTAATCAATTATACTTTTTTCTTTCTCTCTCTACTTTGATACATCACATTCTCCCAATGTTTCGTGAACCTCTTCCTCTAATATCAACTCTCTTTTCTCCCAAGTTTTCGATCTCTTCCTCTAATTACTCTTTTATTTTTCCAAAATTCTCATCGTTGATCAAAGAAATAAGATATGAAGAAGAACAATGCATGCGAGAATTCATGGGCTGATCAATGGGACTACAATAATACAAAACCATATTTCAAAGACACCAAAAAAAGTAATTCTGGTGCCAGCGGAGTACCTTCTCAATGTCTCTTTTAGCAGCAGCCATGGTTGAAACGTAACGCGACGGTTATCTCTCTTCGACAGTATATTAAACAAATTCTTCCCTAACTCAAACGACACAAAAGCATCAATAGCACCATATTTAACTTGTTCATAGCACAAATCCCCTGCATTCCAACTCAAAGTATTATTGAATTGTTTCTCCATAATTTTCTCAAGTACTGCTTTTGCCCTTCGCTTCAAATCCATTTTACTTTACTACTATTTAGAAGCGGGAGTTGGGGCTTTCGTCGTCCTACTTCTAGATTACCATTAAGTCCCTTTTTAGCATAGAAACTAGGGGTATTTAGGTCTTTCTATTTTTTAATTACCCTGCCGACTTTGTGCTTTCCACAAACGGCGGTTTTTGACCTTTTCCTTTGCGCTCTCTTTCTCTCTCATAAATACGTGCCTCTTGGTCTCTTTGGTTTGGAAGTTGTGAGCTATTTTTCTAGGTCTCCAACTCATGCGTTTTGACGGATATTCTGTGACCACCAATAATATTTGGAATAGGCTCTGTTTCGCTTGGGTTTGTCTTTCCAGCTTCGCTTTTCTGCTATATTTATGCTTACTGGTTGACAAGTGAGTACTCCGCGCTTGACTTTTATCTCCTCATTCAGATTTGTGTCTGCATTAATGGATTGCAGTGGCCTCGGCGGCTTTTAATTGCTACCTAAGAGGTCAACATGCTTGCTTTATCATCGGGGTATCTTTGTCATTTTTTGTTCTCTTGACACCCTAATCTGCCAGGTAGAAAGCATCGCTTTCAATTTCTTTAGTCTTTGCTCTCCTTTTGTTTGATACAAGTTTTCTTTCATGCTTTTCTGTACCCTCTTCATAAATTCTTCTTTCAAGTTTATTGCATTTTATGTTGTTCAAATCTTCAAATCTTCTGCCAAAAGATACTCGGGGTTTTCGCGTGATTAGCCTTTTCTTCAATAAAGGTAAAAACAAACTAAGGTTGGGTTCTGATTTTTTCTCTGTTTTTATTAATTTATTTATTTTGCAATTAAGACTTTGTAGAAGATAAAAAAAATGACGAACATGTTGGCTAAACCAACAAAATCATATTTCTTACTCATTCGTCTTGCTCCGCTTATGTTGTCGGGCACATAAAAAATCTTAGTTTTAGCAGCTTCCTTTATACAATTACATCAATAAATCAAGCTTTGAATCGCAATTGGATCTGGATGGCGTTTTAGCTAGATCATTGCAGTTAGGGGATGATTTTGAGGATTTTTGTAGAGATGAGCTTAATTCTATTATGGCTGGTAATTTTGTAAGAAACAATTCTTGGTTATATAGCTCTTATCTCTGCTTTACCTTGATCTTTATTCCTCTATTAATAGAGATTTGATATTTTTCTATGTGGTAAATAAGATGTTAACCATCTTATTATAACCGGTCTATAAGTATAACCGTTCTTGGAAACACACCAAGATGTTACAACTTTGCCAAAATTAAGGGTTTTCTTACACTGAAATTTAGAATGAATTAGACGTTAGTAGGTTGTAATCTAAAAGCTTAAATACTACGAATAAGGAACTCATTGAATGAATGTAAACATTAGGGCGGTGAAGTTACATGAATATATTGGTGATTGCTGAATTAATGACTTTTTCCCCAGTATGTTAGTGTTATGAACTCATTACACCCAATGCAGTAGACTATAGTTGTAATGAGAAGTCCTGCTGAGTGAATCAAGTAATTGTTAATTCTTTGATGTATGGCATAACAACTTTATGAGTGTTTTGTCTTTTTTTCTTTTAAAGAAATTTGGACTTTTATCCTGAGTGGTATGATGTAAAATGTCCCCATAAAAAATGTTTTTCTATAAATGATCTCCTAACTTAATTTTTGGTAATTAGTTGAAATTTAATTGGTCGATAGTCCGTTACGGAGTTCTTCTGCTCTAATCTCCGAAATCGAAGGTTAGCTGACTGAGGAGTTAGTATTAATTCATGCAAAGATGCTCATTTGAAGCTGGAGTAAGGAATTGTCCACCTCATCACCCCGAAGAGAAGTGGCTCTGTTGTTTTGCACGCCTACAGAGAGAGACTCCTAACCCCTTCGTACTTCGATCCAATCAATCGATCGATCAAGAGGCTAATATCTTTTGTTTGGGCCGGTAGCTAAAAGAAAGTACTCTAGGATAGAAATTGAGGATTTGGTGTTTGGTAATTACTATGAGTAGAAAAACTTGGAAATAATCTTTACATAAGTGTATTTGCGTTCGGGATGTGGCTGGGTAGTTGTGCTACGCGTTCGTGATTGGTCCTCGCGTTCACGTAAGTGGAATTGACCCAGCGAAGTTTGTGCATTGTGTTTGCGTGGTTTGTGTCGCGTTCTCAAAGAAGGAAAAATGGTCAAAGTTATTTTGTGCTTCGCGAACGTGAGGCTTTGACCGTGTTCGCGAAGAAGAAATTTAACATCTGGGCAGAATGTTGTAAAACGCTTTTGAAGCGTTTTGAAGTGGGTTGAAGAGGGAGGGAATCACTTGGAGGTAACATTTTTGACTTCATAACTCGTTTTTATGTTATTAAAGACATAATTAGTGATGAAAAATTTGGTAAAATAGGTAATTAGGGCTTGAGTTTATAAGGCCTTTAAATAAGGATTTGAGGGGTTATTTGGACTCCGATTTTAGTGTTCTTGGTATGTATGAACTCGTGAGAGTGTGATGACTCCGAAAATGTAAAATTTACCTGATTTCGAGATGTGGGCATGGGGATGTTTTGATTATTTTACCTAATTTCTAGTCTTAGTTTATGATTTAATTATAGAATCAGTTATTTGAAATGTTATTTACATTATGAAATTGAATTGAATATATTTGGGCCATTTGGAGTCGGATACTCGTGGCGAAAGCGTGGTTTTGGGTTGACTTGCAATTGTTCGAGGTAAGTGGCTTGTCTAACCTTGTGCGGGGGACCTTTCCCCTTAGGATTTATATTATGGTAATTGAAATGCCTCGTACGTGAGGTGACGAGCGCGTACTTGTGCTAATTGTTGGAAAATCATATTTTTCATTAAATGTAACCCTGAATTGTGTTCTTTCATTTTCTTGCTTACAGTGTTTGGACATTAAACCTGCTATAACTTAGACAAACATCTCTACTTGACTAAATTGCTCTATTTGCCTTAGTTGCCTTAATTGTACTACGTGAATCGTGATAGGTTAGGATTACTTGCTTCACCTTGTTATGAAATTGGTTGGATTGAATCCTTGTTGTTGCTGAGTATTTACTTTGGGACTACGAAACGGTATTCCGGGAGATCCTCCTACACTTTTAATTTAGGATTACGGGACGGTATCTCGGGAGCTCCCCGAGTATGTTTACTTTAGGACTACGGAATTGCATTCCTGGAGATCCCATGCACATTATGAGTTGGACTACGGGATGGCACCCGGGAGATTCCACTATATATGATATTATGTTTGGGGACTACATGACGGTATCCTAGGAGATCCCCGGTTGTTTTCTTGGAGCTGAGCTGCATTCTCTTGTGTGTTTTACTTGTCTTTATAATAGTTGTTGTTGTCCTTCATATCTTGTGTTACTTGTTACACTGCTTATTTCATACGGTTAAACCTTATATTTTATTTAACCTCAGTAGGGCCCTGACCTTCCTCGACACTACCCAACTGAGGTTAGGCTTGGTACTTACTAAGTACCGCTGTGGTGTACTCATGTCCTTCCTGCACATATTTTTCATGTGCAGATCCATGTACTTCAACTCAGTCCTACCACCCTTGAGGCGAGGCGACTGGTATTGTGACTTCGAGGTATATCTACCGCGTTCGCACACCAAGAAGCCTCTTTCTATTCGTGTTGCCTAGTATTAGCAATTCTGTATTTTAGTTCTTGTTAGACATTCTGGAGTTAGATCTATGTAGTGCTTCTTAGCTTGTGATTCATGGGTTTACGGGTCTTGGATTTATGTATTGGTTCTTGAGAATTAAATATGGTGTATGCCGAGAGGCACACTCTACCACTGTTTATTTTCCTTATTTCTGATTTAAGTTGTTTATTTTTGCAAATTTTGGTTTCTTTTATGCAATTTGGGCTTACCTAGTTGTAGAGATTAGGTGCCGTCACGATGGTTCACAAAGGGCGAACCGGGGTTGTGATACTTACACCAAAAGCCTTCACTATTTTTCCACAAAAACCATATATGATCTTGAGTTAAATGAAGCTTACATTCGTGGTGACTCATATAAGAGGCAAGCATATGGTATCTAGTGCCGGACTTTTGACTTTTCTTTGAGAGAGATAAGTATATTTCCATTAACCTTGTTCTGAGTTATACTATCCTAAAGGTGAGGTTTGCTTAGGGAGAGTCGGGGATGTGTGCGTTTGAGTTCCACAATGACCGAAGTAACAGAAAGATTTCCTTGGATGTGTTGAGTCAACTCTTGATGCTCTTGTATCACACTAAGATCCATTGGTTGTTAATAATTCATTTGAGTTGAGGACAATTGTTAATCCCAATTGAGGCTAGACGAGGTCACTTTAGGTCAGCCGAATTTTCTTGGATTTACTTGGGTGGGTCTTATTTTGTTTGCTTGAGTACAAGCAAAAGCTTAAGTTTGGGGAGTTGATAACTAGGGATTATGTGCATTTTACACTCCTTCTTGCTTAAGTTTTGATTAGAAATGCATACAAAATAGTCCCAAAGGCCCACAAGTTGTGCTTGATTGCAGGTTTGATCATCAAGGTGACAAGGTGTCAAAAACTAGCTCAACAAGGAGTGAAACTTTCACAAGTACCAAGATAAGACCAAGCTCAGTCAAACAGGGCCAGTGCGGACGGACACCATTTTGTGCGGTCCACAAAGGAGAAGTTCAGAGAGTACAGATCTTAGACAGAAAAGTAACGCAGCCGCTGTCACACCTCCTTTCGGCGCGCTTACCCCGAGGGATAAACGTACAAGGGAGTTTTTCCAATTTAAGTGACAATATTCGAAATGGGATTATTTATTTATTTCAGAGTCGCCACTTGGAATAAATTAAGGTGTCCCAAGTCACCGATTTATTTAAATCCCAAATCGAGGAAATTTTCGACTTTCCAAATAAAGTATGCGAACCAGAAATTCTAAGTAAGAAATTCTGTTGACCCGAGGGAAGGTGTTAGGCACCCCCGGATCCCGTGGTTCTAGCACGGTCGCTTAAATTATTGTAATGGCTAAATATCTGATTTTTAAAACATGTTCAAACTATAATGCAATTTTAAATCATTTACCGCATTTGATTATTTTTTAAGAAAAAGTGAACATTCTTATTGAGGGGCCCCGCGATTTTATTTTCTATTTAGCAAGGCTCGTAACATTTTTTATTTAAAAGGATAATCCTAAAGTGACTACATTTTTTTTATTTAGTTTATCTTTACAAGAAAAGAAAAAGTCCTAATTAATTACATGCATAAAAGGCTACTCTATATTAGTACAAAAGGTGTTCCCTCACAAGCCGACTAAATGATCAATTTATTCTTCAAATTATAGAGCTAACTACAATTTGACAAAACTAATAAAACGGAAAAATAACAATAAATATTAATCAACAACTTGCTTTTCTATTTCATTTCAAAACTTCAACTTCCAATTCGAGCTTACATCAACACATGGTTTTTAGAATGTGTACCTGGTTTTTAAGGAATGGAAGATGGAAAATCAACAGGGCGGTGAAAATACAGCAACAACAACAGTAACAACCAGCAGTAGCTTCAACACCTCAATCCCGAAAATTTCAGCAATACGGAGAAAAAAACAAAACCAGTAAAAAATAAAAAAGAAAAATATATTCCAGATTTTCTCTTTGTTTTGTCTTTCTAGCTTTGGACTCTTTTCAATTCTCAAAAGAGACTCTCAAAAATTGAATTTTTTGCTGTGTATACTTCTGTGTCCAGAGTGTATATCGAGTGTATACCACAGCAGAGAATTTATTTTATTTTTTCTTCTCTTCCTATTTTTCCTCTCTTTTTTCTCTCCCCTTTTTCATAAATCTTCTCTTCTATTTATAGGCAAGAATTTCGAAAATTTTCAGATCTTTTTATTAAAAAGAATATATTTTTTAATTTAAAGAAAACCCACTAATCCATGTTTTCCTCTCCATGTTTTCCTCTCCATGTTTTCTTCCTTTATTTCCTTGCCCCACTACTTTATGTTATGTGATTATGATTATTTTTGGCTAAAAATCTGAAATTTTCTTTTTGGGCCAAGTGGTTTTGGGTTGGGTAAGGTGCTTAGGATTGGGCTTGTAACTTAATTTGCAAGATGGCCCAATCCAAATTTTTTCTATTTTGTTCTTCTCCATTATTCAACATCCTAATTAATAAAGCCCAAAAACACTAAGATTAATTTATAAAAACTAAAAATTATCTTGAAATACTAATTAACTCATAATAATAATTATCACACAAAATTAAACATTAATAAAAATAAAATTGCACGATTTGGACATTAAATGCTTAAAAAATGCAAAAATACATATTTTTTATGACTTTTCATTTATGTAAAATAAACTTAATTGTAAACTTGAATTTTATATACATATGCAACATATTTTTTGTATATTTTATTTATTTAAACAAGCAAATATGCACGGATAAAAATGCAAATAATACAAGAAAAATAACACAAAATTCACAACAATTGCAAGAAAACTAAAATTATTTTATTTTGAATCTTTGGGAGTATTTCTCTTATAGGGCAAAAATCACGTGCTCACAACTTGCCCCTCTTTACTCGGAAACACGAAGAGTTTTCGTGCAAAGATAAGTGAGCGGATACGAGCGATTTTTTGCCCGTTTGAGTACTCCGTGTGAAGCATTTTTTGAAAGACTTGACCGAGCCTTTGCTTCGAGAGGCCTCCTACGTATCCTGGGCTAAACAGGAATCATGTCAATGTAGTTCGGGAAATTTTGGTAGCTGGGACTACCGTGGACTGACACTTGCTGTTACTTTTGCTATCGTTGCTGCTGTTGGTGCTTACTGCTTACTGATCTCCTTATTACACCAAAAAGAGAAATTAAAGCTGAACTAGCTATGCTATCAAACTATGAGTTACAAGATTCCTATCTATGATTCTCTTGGAAACTTGATCTTGAATCTTAGCTGATTTGTTGTAGACCTCGATCCGAATCTTGATGCTCAACAAGTTGTATGTGCTTTGTTTATTTCTGTAACATTGAGTGGAACGGAGTCGGCGGGGCTTGTTACTTCAATCATCTTCTGAGCAATCCGCGCCTTTGTTTACTCCAACGTTTGAACTCTTTTCTTTTGGTTCCTTTCTTATTTTCTTCATTCTGGATTGATGTTCCATTTGTAGGTTATCTCGATCCTTGCGTCCCGAGGTCAAACCTATTTAGACAACAAAACAAACAAACGAACGAAATTTTTCTGCCCCAATTTTGCTAGGAAAATTTCGTGAGTTAGTTGTGACACAAAAAAAAGCGATTAAAAAGACTCTTTGGTATTGGGTAAGAAAATCACAATTTCACAAATAAACTTTCCACGGCTTTCTGGCCGGGATTTTGAAGAAAAGTTTCACGGCTTTCTGGCCGGAATTCAAACAATATCTAACGATTTTGGGCCGTCAGATCCTCGGTTTTTTGGCCGGGGTAAAAGTAAATGGCTCCGCAGCTTTTTGACTGGGAGATCCTCGGTTTTCTGACCGGGGATAAAAGTTTCACGGCTTTCGGCCGAATTCAAACAATATCTAACGGTTTTTGGCCGTCGGATCGTCGGTTTTTTGGTCGGGGTTAAAGTAAATGGCTCCACAATTTTCTACTGGGGAGATCCTCGGTTTTCGACCGGGGATAAAAGTTTCACGGCTTTCGGTCGGAATTCAAACAATATCTAACGGTTTTTGGCCGTCGGATCCTCGGTTTTTGGTCGGGGTAAAAGTAAATGGTTCGGCAGTTTTTTTGATCGGGGAGATCCTCGGTTTTCCGGCCGGGGAAGAAAGTTTCGCGGCTTTCGGTCGGAATTCAAACAACTTCTAACGGTTTTTTGGCCGTCGGATCCTCGGTTTTTTGGCCGGGGTAAAAGTAAATGACTCGGCAGTTTTCTGACTGGGAGATCCTCGGTTTTCGACCGGGATAAAAGTTTCGCGGCTTTCGGCCGGAATTCAAATAATATCTAAAGGTTTTTTGGCCGTCAGGATCCTCGGTTTTTGGTCGGGGTTAAAGTAAATGGCTCCACAGCTTTTTGACTGGGGAGATCCTCGGTTTTCGACCGGGGATAAAAGTTTCACGGTTTTCGGCCGAAATTCAAACAATATCTAACGGTTTTTGGTCGTCGGATCCTCGGTTTTTGGTCGGGGTAAAAGTAAATGGCCCAGCAGTTTTCGACCGGGAGATCCTCGGTTTTCGACCGGGGATAAAAGGTTTCACGGCTTTCGGCCGGAATTCAAACAATATCTAACGGTTTTTGGCCGTCGGATCCTCGGTTTTTGGCGGGGTAAAAGTAAATGGTTCGGCGCAGTTTTTGACCGGGAGATCCTCGGTTTTCGGCGGGGATGAAAGTTTCGCGGCTTTCGGCCGGAATTCAAACAACATCTAACGGTTTTTTTGGCCGTTAGATCCTCGGTTTTTAGGCCGGGGTAAAAGTAAATAGCTCCGCGAGTTTTCGACCGGGAGATCCTCGGTTTTCGGCGGGGATAAACGTTTCACGGCTTTACGGTCGGAATTCAAACAATATCTAACGGTTTTTGGCCGTCGGATCCTCGGTTTTTGGCGGGGTTAAAGTAAATGGCTCCACAATTTTTTGATCGGGAGATCCTCGGTTTTCGACCGGGATAAAAGTTTCACGGCTTTCGGCCGGAATTCAAACAATATCTAACGGTTTTTGGCCGTCGGATCCTCGGTGTTTTGGCGGGGTAAAAGTAAATGGTTCCGCAGCTTTTTGATCGGGAGATCCTCGGTTTTCGGGCGGGGATGAAAGTTTCGCGGCTTTCGGCGGAATTCAAACAACATCTAACGGTTTTTGGCCGTCGGATCCTCGGTTTTTGGCCGGGGTAAAAGTAAATGGCTCGCCAGTTTTCGACCGGGAGATCCTCGGTTTTCGACCGGGATAAAAGTTTCGCGGCTTTCGGCCGGAATTCAAACAACATCTAACGCTTTTTTGGCTGTTCAGATCCTCGGTTTTTGGTCGGGGTAAAAGTAAATGGCTCCGCGATTTTCGACCGGGAGATCCTCGGTTTTCGACCGGGGATAAAAGTTTCACGGCTTTCTGGCGGAATTCAAACAATATCTAACGGTTTTTTTGGCCGTCGGATCCTCGGTTTTTGGCGGGGTAAAAGTAAATGGCTCCGCAGTTTTCTGACTGGGGAGATCCTCGGTTTTCGACCGGGGATAAAAGTTTCACGGCTTTTGGCCGGAAAGACCCTCGGTTTTTTCTGACCGGGGTCCAAACAGATATTGGACTGATATGATTTGATTCTCTTTTTTTTTTTTTGGAGTTTTCATTTTCTTTTCTTTTATTCTTCCTTTTGGGCCTTCTTTTAGGTATTTTCTCTTCTTTTTTTATTTTTTTTATTTTTTAACAGATGCATAAGATAAAGCTTTTGAAAAGAAACTTCCCTTTTTATGCGCTTTCCTTGTTCCAAAGCCATTTCAATGCTTGGTACTTCACTTCTTTGAGTTGTACCTTCTTTTTGCACAATTAAATAGACCTGCTTTGAACAAAGAACATTTTATTAGTTGAAAAAGTGGTTGACTTTGTGGCCTTGATTGCCCCATTTCCATTGAGAACTTTGCTACCAATTGTCTTTGGGGTTGACTTCTTTTCACACTGACCGGGTTCAACCTCGAAATTCTTTGAGGACTCGCCTGTGTGGGCTCTGTCTTTCTGTCTCGTTCCGTTTTTAAAACCTTAGCCTTTGATTTCCTTTTCCTTCTTAATGTCCTTTCCTTTGCAAATGATCGACCCTCAAGATCAGTCGGGATTGGATCAATACACCACTGAGGCTGGGTATCTTTCTTTGCCTTTTTACCAGATGGAATCCTGTAAAACTGGTCCTGCCGCCTTTCTTTGTAATAGTTTCAGAATTAAAATTAAACCGAAAGGGATTCAAAGAATAACTATACAAAAAGCAAGGAAATGAGTTTAAAGAGAAACGTCCCTTTCGGGGAAAAAAGAAGGACTTATCTGGGATGCATGCTGACTTCAAATAAACATGACATGCTTCTTGGACTGGACGCCTGACCCATATAAACTTTCCAACTTCTTATGAACCCATTGATTCGTAATTTCAAAACCAGGGAATCTTGCCAAAATTCTTTAGTGAATGGACGTCTTTCTTTTGGTCGGTGGCGCCTTTTGCGGGTTTCCGCCAATCGATCCCTCTCATTTCTCTTCTCCCTGTCGCCTGATAGTGCTCTTTGCGAGTTTTCACTAAACGGACTCTCTCATTTTTAGCTTTTCCAATCGCCATCGCCTTATGGTGCCCGAAGGTTTTCACCGATAAGACTCTCTCATTTTGTTTCTCTCAATTCAGGCTGTGTAAGATTTCTGTCAATGACATTCTTCACTTCCTTGCCTTTGCCAATTGATCCGAAGGACTTGAACAAGGTTTTTTGGGTAAAAAGGAAATTGAATGGAATTACAACTTTGGAACCATCTTGACGGATTTAAACTGAACCGTTATATCATCTGCCCCAATTTAATTTTTGGGGAAATTGGGATTTTTGTTTTGGTGTGACTGAACCTCAGGAAGAGGTTGCCTACGTATCCTTTCGGAATCAAGTCAGAACGTAGTTCGGGATACTTTGTTTTGTTTTGTTTTGTTTTGTTTTGTTTGGTTTTTGTTTTTTTTTTTTTTTTTTTTTTTTTTTTTTTTTCCAAAGAGGGTAGCCAAAGAAAGGTAACCGGCTCAAAGGGTTTTACAAAAGATTCATAGTGTTTGGGGTAGCAAGAAAGAAAGCCTTCATCATCTCAATTATACAAAAGCCAACGTCGCAGGAGGTCCTGACATAGTACCTTTATACTGCATCTGTATTGACTGCCGTTTCAAGATCATTTCCTTCAATGTCTCCCAGATACAGCGTCCCTCTCAGTGATATTTTCCAGATGATGTATGGATCTTTCCAATCAGGGGCCAATTTTTCTTTTGTCTCTTGGTAATGAGGAGGTATGCGCCTTAACGTCGGTTGTTCTATTTCGAGATTTCTGGGTCGCACTTTCTTGTTGCAAGCATGAGCCTTTCTTTGCTGGGATAAATACTCGGGTATTCCCTAAGTACAACACACCTCTTTTGTATGCGAACCAATTTTCCTTCAAGTTATTCCAATTCATTGTTTCATTTCCTCAAAATAAACTTTTGTGCATTTCAACTCTCGATTCATTATTCTGAAGTCTGACAACGTTTTGGGATCTAGGCATGAAGTCCGCAAGCATGTCATGTTATTTAAAGCTGCATGATTTGAACTAAAGAGAAGAGAAAAAAAAACAAAACAAATATGAAAGAATAAAAAATAACAAAAGAAAAGGAAACGGACGATGAAATATTAATTCCATTTCTTGGAATCGAAAGGATAAAAACAGGTTCACATTCGAAAATTTAAAGACAAAAACTAAAAGAAACATCCAATTTACACCCTGAAATACTCTGGATGCATAAAAATGCGGCAGGACAAGTTTACTGGGCTTCCGCCTGATCGGGAATGACCTAGCCTTTCAGTTTGGGAGTTTAGTGTCCGATCCCATCTCAATGGTGATAGTCCCTTTTCCTGGCTCGACCATGTGAGTATCGCGGAGCTTTGCCTCATGTTTTCCTCCATTCTCTTCAGTCATGGAATCCTCATTATCTTTCTCTTGACGGTCCTTAAGCTTTTGCGGTACGCGTCCAATAAACACTGGCTCATTCAGCTGTGGTGTCTTAATCGCCCCCATGCCACATAGGCTTGCTTAGGTGCACCAATTTCCCTTTCTGGTTCTAACTCAGTGATTTTACTCTTCTTTTCCCCTTTATCTTGTTTCGGGGCCGCCTTGGGCTTCCTTTCCACGTCAGCAATAGCAATTATGGCCTTAAGCGCTGGATCGAATTTTTCATCTTCACAAATCATCCCAATTATCCGTCTGTTATTGTGAGTAGGCAGCGGATTATTGGTCACATTTGGGACGGGAACGGTTGGTAGAGGGATTTCTGAAGACATGTTGGCACTTCTTTTCGACCTTGTGAAATAAGGATGGGTACTTTCTTTTGATTTAGCAACGGGTTGGTGAACTTTTCCTTTGGACCTCGTGAAGTATGAATGTGAGGCCAGAGTACCACAAAATCAACCACCCTTTTCTAAAACCTAGAGTTTGGCAAACAAACGGTTAGTCTGAGACAACATAACAGATAAGTAATCTCACGTTGGGTGTGATGCACTTATACAGTTGATCGTGTTGCTACTTGTATTCGATTGTAATGCGTTACTCCGGCTTATACTTTCCTTTGCTTTCATCTTCTTTCTCTCTTTATCAAATTTCTCTTTCTTTTTTTTTTCTTTTCTTTTTCTTTTGGTGATGGTCAAATCTTATGTGGATTGCCTACGTATCATGTCCCCGCATGAATCAGACCGAGCGTAGTTCGGATAATCGGGAATGGAGTGAATAAACTAATTTTTCTTTTAAATTCTTGAAAGAAACGCTTTAAAAGAAATAACATATTTATATTTTGCTTATTTTTGTTTTGCTTTTTTGAAAGAAAGACTTCTAAAAAAAAAATTTATTCGCTTTGGGATAAAAACAATATTTTTGTTTGAATTTTTACTTATTGTCTCTTTTTCTAAGGAAGAAACTATTTTTTTTTGGATTTTTGTTTTTTTTTTAGAAAAGTACTTCAAAATGAAGGAAACCCATATTTTTTTTAAGTTTTATTGATTTTTCTTTTTTATTTCATGAAAAACAGTAGGAAGAACGAAACTATTTTTTTTTTTAAAAAAAAAAGTTAAACTACTTTTTTTTTCTTTGAATTTGCTAAGGAAAGATTTTAAAAAAGGAACTAAACGAAAAATATATATATTTTTTTTAAAAAAAAATTGGGGTCGGAACCGATGAGGTTTTCCTACGTATCTCACGTCCGGTGAGAATCAGACCCGCATAGTTCGGAAATAAAAGAACTAAATCATTTTAAGAAAAGAAAACAAACTATTTTTAAACACCATTTCTAAAACAAAGAAATCATTTTTGCATTTTTTTTTCTCAAAATCATTTTCAAAGAAACTAAACTATTTTCGTAAAATTAAGAAAATTTATTTGGAATTTTTTTTTTTTTTGCATTTTTTTTTAAAATTTTTTTTTAAAGAACTAACTATTTTCGTAAAATTAAGAAAATTTATTTGGAATTTTTTTGCATTTTTTCAGAATTTATTTTCAAAGAACTAACTATTTTTCATAAAACTATTTTGACTATATACCCTGATGTTTTCCACTTCTTCCTCTCTTTTAACAAACCGGTCGGCATGTAAGATCGAAACAAATAAATGCACACAGAAAGATGCAACAAGTTGGTCTTTTTGTTTCAGGTACACCTGTCCTAGACAGGCCCAACCCCTGTGTTGAGCCTCCTAAGTCAAATATGCACATGATGCAAATAAACGTTCCTATCGGGGATCCGGCATAAGGTTTTGTTATTCTAAGTCATCATCCTGTTGAAAAAGTGTCTAGACTGGCTTTAACTCGAGCGGACAACTCGAGCCGAAGAGTGTCAGTGCACCGGTAGCATGGCTTTCCGGCTTAATTGACAAAACTCTCCGCCTAAACATGTGTGACTACAAAATCCTTCACCGGGTGCCAAGCACCACAACTATCTTGAGAAAAACGGGCTATGTCCAGCAAATGCCCGGTATTGTATTTCAAAAGACTCAGAAGAGAAAAATGGGTATCGGCACAATTTATATACAGTTCACGAAATATCAAAGCGGTAAAGCAACATTTAGCATATCAAATATAAACATCTAATAAAATCAGATAATAAATAAGCCAAATATAATAATTAATCAAAGCTCGAATTCGTAAACCCTGAACCAGTAGTTCTGGGTTTGGTCCCCAGCAGAGTCGCCAGAGCTGTCACACCTCCTTTCGGCGCGCTTACCCCGAGGGATAAACGTACAAGGGAGTTTTTCCAATTAAGTGACAATATTCGAAATGAGATTATTTATTTATTTCAGAGTCGCCACTTGGAATAAATTATGGTGTCCCAAGTCACCGATTTATTTAAATCCCAAATCGAGGAAATTTTCGACTTTCCAAATAAAGTCTACGAACCAGAAATTCTAAGTAAGGAATTCTGTTGACCCGAGGGAAGGTGTTAGGCACCCCGGATCCCGTGGTTCTAGCACATTCGCTTAAATTATTATAATGGCTAAATATCTGATTTTTAAAACATGTTCAAACTATAATGCAATTTTAAATCATTTACCGCATTTGATTATTTTTTAAGAAAAAGTGAACATTCTTATTGAGGGGCCCCGCGATTTTATTTTCTATTTAGCAAGGCTCGTAACATTTTTTATTTAAAAGGATAATCCTAAAGTGACTACATTTTTTTTATTTAGTTTATCTTTACAAGAAAAGAAAAAGTCCTAATTAATTACATGCATAAAAGGCTACTCTATATTAGTACAAAAGGTGTTCCCTCACAAGCCGACTAAATGATCAATTTATTCTTCAAATTATAGAGCTAACTACAATTTGACAAAACTAATAAAACGGAAAAATAACAATAAATATTAATCAACAACTTGCTTTTCTATTTCATTTCAAAACTTCAACTTCCAATTCGAGCTTACATCAACACATGGTTTTTAGAATGTGTACCTGGTTTTGAAAGGAATGGAAGATGGAAAATCAACATGGCGGTGAAAATACAGCAACAACAACAGTAACAACCAGCAGTAGCTTCAACACCTCAATCCCGAAAATTCCAGCAATACGGAGAAAAAAACAAAACCAGTAAAAAATAGAAAAGAAAAATATATTCCAGATTTTCTCTTTGTTTTGTCTTTCTAGCTTTGGACTCTTTTCAATTCTCAAAAGAAACTCTCAAAAATTGAATTTTTTGCTGTGTATACTTCTGTGTCCAGAGTGTATATCGAGTGTATACCACAACAGAGAATTTATTTTATTTTTTCTTCTCTTCCTATTTTTCCTCTCTTTTTTCTTTCCCCTTTTTCATAAATCTTCTCTTCTATTTATAGGCAAGAATTTCGAAAATTTTCAGATCTTTTTATTAAAAAGAATATATTTTTTAATTTAAAGAAAACCCACTAATCCATGTTTTCCTCTCCATGTTTTCTTCCTTTATTTCCTTGCCCCACTACTTTATGTTATGTGATTATGATTATTTTTGGCTAAAAATCTGAAATTTTCTTTTTGGGCCAAGGGGTTTTGGGTTGGGTAAGGGTGCTTAGGATTGGGCTTGTAACTTAATTTGCAAGATGGCCCAATCCAAATTTTTTCTATTTTGTTCTTCTCCATTATTCAACATCCTAATTAATAAAGCCCAAAAATACTAAGATTAATTTATAAAAACTAAAAATTATCTTGAAATACTAATTAACTCATAATAATAATTATCACACAAAATTAAACATTAATAAAAATAAAATTGCACGATTTGGACATTAAATGCTTAAAAAATGCAAAAATACATATTTTTTATGACTTTTCATTTCTGTAAAATAAACTTAATTGTAAACTTGAATTTTATATACATATGCAACATATTGTTTGTATATTTTATTTATTTAAACAAGCAAATATGCACAGATAAAAATGCAAATAATACAAGAAAAATAACACAAAAGTCACAACAATTGCAAGAAAACTAAAATTATTTTATTTTGAATCTTTGGGAGTATTTCTCTTATAGGGCAAAAATCACGTGCTCACAGCCGCACTCAATTCTATGCGGTCCGCATTGACTTCACTGTGGCCGCACTCGATTCTGTGCGGTCCGCATAGATCAACTTTAGAGAGTATAAAATTGGAGGATGATGGCCAATGCGGTCCGCGTTACATTTTGTGCAAACCGCAACAGGAGCCACATCGGTCGTAGTGTATTTTGTGCGGTCCGTTGTGGCCATGATCAGAGAGAAAGAATTCTAACTGAAAGACTTAGTGCGGCCACACTCGATTTTGTGTGGTCCGCACTGGCCCCGCCGAGGTATTTTTGTCGAAGATTTTTGGCCTAGTATAAATAGTTTCTTTTCCTATTTTTAGGTCATCAGTTAGATTTTAGAACAAAGTTACGCTCGTGAATAGGCTTTTCTTGCCATTTGGAGTAATTTTACAATAGTTTTACCATTGATTCTTCAAGTTTTAATTAGTAATTTAATTTAATGGGTTTATCTTCTCCTATTTTTTGGTTTTCTCTACTATCATGAGTAGCTAGACCCATCAGCTAGAGTTATGGCTCAACCCTAGTGTTGGTAATTGATGGTTCTTATATTTTAAGGTTTGAATATATATGGGTGTTTGATATTTGGACTAATTTATGATTTTATTGCTAAATTAGTGGTTGCAAACACTAGTTTATGTTTTGTTAACTTTGGCTCTTCTCGAGAAAGAGAGCCTAAGTCTCTAGAATTAGTCCGGCAAGGAATTGAGGCGTACTCAAGAGAATTGATAGCCCCAATTAAAGGGTTAAACAGATAGATCATAATACTCGACTTGAACCTTAATTGCTTGCACAAATGTTCATACCCAATTAATCTTGAGAAAGTCAATTAGGGAAAAATCACTTGAACTATCGAGAGGTATAGAGTGGGTAGAATCGTGCAATGGTTATATCGTAATCCCCAAATATGACAACCTAGCCTTAGACACAAGAACCAATTAATTATCCACCTACGTGATAGTCACTCCCCAAGTGCCTTTTAACCAATTAGAACATCCTCAATAATCTCTTCTTAGCTTAACTTTAGCTCAATTTAGCATATTGGTAGTATAAACTTAGAAGTTAAATCAAAAACCAAAAAATTATATAAGTGTAACTAGGAATAATTATGCAACTCTAACTTAGATAGAAACTCAATTCCAATTTCTAGCTCCCTGTGGAAATCTATCCCGACCTCATCGGGTAAAAGCTGCTTCAACCTTTCTTGCTACTCTATAGTAGTACAAGGTTGGCTTCGATCACCTACCCTGAAGGGACTTCTGCGAATCCAAAGCCATTACCTTTACCTTCCTCATACTGATATCTAGAATCCCATAATGATATAGAAATACTACGAGTCTTGACACCCTCCAATGCGAACATCATTTTCTAGCCAAATATACAACTTTGAAATCTCCAATTATTACGTGTAAAATCTTGAACCCATTAAAACCATTCTCGAGAATCATCCACTCTACTCAAATTGCAATTAGACCGATCAAACGGACCAGAATACCTATGCTCCATTAGCATTCTGACACAAAATGTAACCTCACCTTAATGCAACCAAGCAACTTCCTGTTCTATGCATCGTACATCCTTTACCAATAACAACTCAAGTCATTCTGTGATTCTCATATGCACATAAAGAATAACACAACCTTTATCGAAATTTTACTTTACTCGAGCCATCCTTGGTCTCAACCTCCGTAAGCCATAGCTGATTCATCAGTACGCCTCAAATTGAAACTAACATAACACATAATCGTGCAATCAACTAATCAATAACATACTCCCCCACTTGGCTTAGATCCCTAGATTAAAACACACAATAACTCATAATGCATATACTCAATTACTGCCATAATACCATAGTGAGATTAAACTTAATCCTTCATAAGATCGTGCAACACAGCCTATCTAGTACTTCAAATCTTCCGCAAATCTCGCGTTCACCCTCGTAAGAGTCAAGGAAACTCTCTTAAGCGACCCAAATTTAAATTGCAAAACATATACTTCATTGGTAAAGGAGATCTTCCAACAACAACATAAGGATCACACAAACTTCAGAACACTCCGCATGAGATAACCCACCTGCTTTGCCTCAAACTAATATATATTTATACCCTTCCACCATCATAAATATTACGTAGTCACTTAATCTTCTTGAGTCTAAACCCATATTACAACGTGAAATCTACTTTGCTTCCCAACTAGGCAACATGAAAAGGCCCTTCAATCACGCCCACAAATCGGTCCATACATCAATTCACGATGGAAATCAAGCACCAGATAGTTGTTACCACCCTCTAGAAGACCCTTCTCATCTCATTCAAATCATTTGTAACACATCTTGCAGTCACATCATACTCATCACACAGTCATCCAACAATCAGTTCCATTAATAGGGACACTACCGAACATATAAATTCAAAAAGCACACGCTCACACAATCAGCACCTCAGTGCTTAAGCTACAGGCAAAACCCGGCCTCAAGTCCTCCAAACTGGCCCAACATCATTGCACAAAAATCACATCTCGCCCCTTGATCAGGGGATCACAAGTCGTAAATGCATAGCTGATACCGAGAGCTCGTGTGCGCATACGAACACGTGGAAGGAATTCAAAGAGTTACATTTCAAGCTGAATCAAGGACGCACGATAAGAATTCAAGAATGTGAAGTTTTTCCTAAAGGTTCAGTAGCCTCCCGAGGATAAGTACAGACGTCTCTGTACCAATCCGCGAGACTCTACTAAACCTTCTCATGACTCGTACTGATACCAACTTTTCATGATCCAAAAACTGACCCAGTTGTAATGGCGCCTATCGTGAAACTAGGCCAGCCGACACAACTCCCGAATTGACCATTTACTAAATAACAATCATTTCAAGCTTTTAGTTAATTAGATATCTCGTAATGCAAGTCTAAATGAACAATGCGAAAAATATACACAAGCCCGACATCGGGGTGTCATAAGTCACAAGCATCTACTAAGGTCTAAATACAATAAGAGTCTAAAAATTTACTATATACATTCTAAGGAAGACAAGAGGGAGAAAAGCAGTGCTGCGAACATCAGACAACTACATTGCTAACTCCAATGACTCTGCCACTGAGCAATCAACACCTGCTACCGGGTTCAGAATTACCTGAATCTGCACACAAGGTGCGGGAAGTAATGTGAGTACGTTAACTCATTAAGTAATATAAGTAAATTAAAGATGAGCAGTAAGAAAACACGCAAGCCACATCATAGCACTATAACACATGCAATACATTTCCAAAACAGTACAAAAATCATTCACTTTGCTCAATTTTAGTAAAACCCTTTTAAAAAAACTTAGAATAGTTTCAAACGAGTGATAAAATAGTGAGGTAAAATGATGGAAACATAAATAGCCTCTCGGCAAAACATGCACCATAAACCGCCCCTCAGACATAATATCAACAGAACCAGCCCCTCGGGCTACCTCATAATTACTCGTAATCAGCCTCTCGGACATAAAATGAATCAAGAACCGCCCCTCGAACAACATGGATCAAGAACAGCCCCTCACACTTCAATATGAAACAACAACAACCCCTCGGCTACAACACATCACTCACACTGGGTACCTGCGCTCACTGAGGGTGTACAAACTCCGTGAGGGCCCCCTTACGGCCCAATGCAATAACAAGTCATCCCGTGGCATATTCAAACATGCTATTGGCCTCATCTAAATCACAAGTCACCTCGTGGCATAATAAATCAACCCTCGACCTCTCATATATAACAAATCAGTACCACATGTTGCGGGGCACAACTCGATCCCATTATATCCTCACAACACAGGCCCTCACCCTCACTCAATCCCCTCGGGCTGATAGTAAAACAAATACTCAGCCCAAAATCATTTATGAATTCAAAAGGAGTGAATAAAACCGAGTTATGAAAATAGTAAGTACATAGCATGATTGAGTGTGTATTAAACCAAAACAATCGGCACAAGGCCTAGACACGATATTTAGACCTAAACACAATAATGATCTCTAAAATATAACAATATCAAATAGTTTTCAAGTAAAATACGTGACTTAATAGTCGTACGAGACGAACTAAGTCACAATCCCCAAGGGTGCATGACCCCACACTCGTCATCTCGTGTATGCGACACCTCAAAGTAGCATAACGATGTGAAATCCGGGGTTTCATACCTTCTAAACAATATTTACAATCATTACGTACCTCAATCCGGTCCAAACTCTAGCTCGCGATGCCCTTGCCTCTCGATTCGGTCTCCAAATACTCCAAATCTAACCAAACACAAATTTATACCATCAAAGTATGCTAGAGGGACCAAAGCCCACTCGAATTTAACCAATTTATATAAAAAATCCGAAATTGGCCAAACCCGAACCCCGAGCCCACGTCTCGAAATCCATTAAAAGTCACATCGGTAGAATCCTTATCCTCTCACAAGTCTATATATATACCAAAATCATCAAAATTCGACATCAAACGCCCATTCAAATCCCTAAAATAGTTCTCAAACTTCTCTTCCATTTTCCCCAAATTTCCACTGTCATTTCTCAATTTAAATGATGAAACTCAAGACCAAATCATGTAATCAAACCAAATACGAGTGAAGAATAATTACCCCAACTGCTCCACTGAAAATCTCCTCCAATTTCACCTTCTCCTGAGCTCTCCAATGATTTTTGTGATATTGGACTTAAACCATCGATTTCCAAATATAATCTATCTGCCCAAATATTTTCTTCATCGCGAACGCGGTAGCTCCCACGCATTCGTGAAGCACAAAGAGTCACTGACCAAAATTATTTCTCCGTGAACGCGAGGACCCTCTCGTGAATACGATGCAAAACTGACTCACCTCTTCGCGAACGCGACCTCTACTACGCGAACGCGTAGAACAAATGCCTTAGGGTCCCAGCTATTCCACTTCCTCTACCCGAACGCAGCAAACCCCCGCGAACGCGATGACCTGTGAGCTCAGGCCTTCGCGAACAGGGGACCACCTTCGCGAATGCGAAGTCCAACTCCACTGCCTCACATCCTAACCCTTCACGAAGGTAAAAAACCTGCAACACCAACAATAATTTTTCTATAACTTTTTCCAATATAAAATGATCCGTTAAACCACCCGAAGCTCACTCGAGGCCCTCGGAACCTCAACCAAACGTGCCAACATATCCCATAACATTAGTCAAACTTGTTCCAACCTTTAGAATGTTCAGAAAAATATCAAAACCCCCAAATTACATCGGATTCAAGCCTAAGAATTCCAAAAACTTCCGAATTCCGCTTTCAATCAAAAAGTCTATCAAACCTCGTCCGAATGACCTGAAATTTTGTACACACGTTACATTTGACACAACAAACTACTGCAACTTTCGTAATTCCATTTCGACCCCTATATCAAAATCTCACCTATCATCCGAAAAATGCCAAAATTTCAATTTCGCCAATTCACGCCTAATTCTACTCCGGACCTCCAAAACATATTTCGATCACGCTCCTAAGTCCCAAATCACCTATCAGAGCTAACCAAATCATAAAAATTCCAATCCGACATCATATGCTAACAAGTCAAAACTTGGTCAAACCTTTCAAATTTTAAGCTTCAAACTGAGAACCGTTCTTTCAAATTCATTCCGATTACCCTGAAAACCAAAACCGACAATTTACATAAGTCATAATACATCAAACGAGACTAGTCATGTCCGAGAACTAGCGAGCGAAATACAAAAGCTCAAAACAATCGATCGGATCGTTACACTAATTTTGGACATGCTTGCTTTTGACCATTAGCCATATAAACTAACTTTGATAATTTGTGATAGTAATTGTATGGATCATTTTTGTTGAAGTTTTATTAACTTATCCTTCAAAATGTTAAGATATAATATTTCAAAGAAGAAATTTAGTAATTTATTTGAAATTTGGATTCAATGTTATCTTATCTAAATTTTTAGTTATAAAGCGTGAAATTAACAAAGTATACAATAAATACTCATAAGAACTTATTTTTTTCCATAATTTTTATTTTATAACTCAAACTTAATTTTTAATGAAATATTACTCTTTGAGATGAGTACACGAGCAATACGTGCATCCTAAGACTAATCGGCTAAATGCATAGCAAGCAGTAGTGTTTGAGTCCACCAAATTATAGAGTACCTGGTCCTTTATGAGTTTCCACTGAAAATACTAATGAAATAGTAAGTAAATGAGACACATGATTTTTACGTAGAAAAATCCCACTCAAGGGGACAAACCACGACATTTGTAGGCTTTCAACTTCACTAACTTGTAAACACTTTATTACAAGCCACTTTGTAATGACTCTATTACAGAGACTTCAACTCAACAAACTAGTGATACACTTACCACAAGCTAATTTGTTACTCACTAGTTACAAAAACTTTAACTTATGACCAACTCTAGTCATAACACAAACTCAAAAAGTATATGGTTTTACAAAGGGTTCCTAAGCAACGCTTCTAGTTAAGCAATTTAGGAATTACAATACGAACAATCACAAAGTTACAACTCAACTAAGGACAACAAATTACTCGATTTAGGAACTGGTCCGTAGTAGCGTCTTTGTTCTTCAAGCTCTTGAGAATTAAGTTCACTGTTTGCAGAAGACTTGTATGCTTAAAATGGATTCTGAAGTGCTTAAGTGATGTTTTATTATAATGCTCTTGTTAATGATTGATGACATCACTTGAATGACGTAAGCACTTGGTAGGTCAAAGAGCAAGTGACTACAAAACTACGGTACTCTGTGCATCGTTTATGTGAAAGTCAACTTTCTGACTGTGCACATTGACTTTCGTACTTCTGTTAGGAAGCATAAGGGCCCTTGACTTGTTTCTCTATTTTCTACACTTGTAGAAATTTACATTAGCTAGAGTCCGTTCATTTATAATGTATACTAAGTATGTTAGGTTTCCTATCTGGTCCTTAATAGTAAGTTCGTTAGATTATCAAAACATAAGATAAGGACATTGAAAACCCATCAAGTGGGTACCTAATGACAACATCTTTAGGAAAGAGGATAAAATGCTTGGAAATTTGGCATATTATTCGCAACGTCTAAGTTCACTGTTACTAATTTGAAAACGGAACCAGAACAACGAGTAGAAGGATATTCCAATATTCCATAAGGAATTATGAAAGCAATAATATAAAAGAGTGAAATAATCCATATCACAATTGACCACCAAAAAGAAGCAAGAAGTAAACAAAACAAGACAAACTATCGCAAAGAGGAATAGTGGAAACGGAGATAATAATGTGATATGTACTATATGATGACATTTTTAAATTTTTTGTAATTATTAGAAGTAATATACCATAATTAACCAGATGGTGAAGATTGACCCATAATAAGCGGTGAAGTCAAAATTTTATATTAGAGGATTATAAATTAGAATGTCACACATAAAATCTGATAAATGACCTAAAATAATTTTTGAACTCCTATTTCTATTAAACAAAAAACAATTATCTATGAGAGGGGTTCAAATCCGTTTTATATTGTTTGAGTTAGTTTGACTCGGCATGGAGTTCAAGAAAAAAAAGAAGACGTTTGATAGTTGTGGTCTTAAAAATTTAAGGGGTAAAAAGTTTGTGAGAATAAAAAATATTAAGGGCAAAGATAATAAAAGAAGAGTTTAAAATTATAAATTTAAAAATATATTATTTATTTTGGAACAAACTAACAAATACGAAATAAAGTACAATTGAACAATTTTTTATTAGTGGTTAAAAGAAAATACGGGTAAAATAAGACAATAAAAAAGCAACTCAACTCAATCCTAATCAGTTACCGGCACTTGTCAAAACCGGTCCGTATCTGAGTCACAATCTGCTTCAGTACGCCACCTACCGCATCACCGCGTTTCCCTCTCTAAGGCAACCTCTAAATAGAAGCCGCAGAAAAATTCACATTGAACATAAGTAATTGCAATTATAGTCAAACCCAATTCACCTTTTCTCCTGCCTAAAAGCTTGGACCATTCTGCATTTATCGCCGGTGGACCTTGCAAATCATCGCCGTCGCCGGTGATCATAAGATAGAAAAATAAACCCCAAATAAGAAAACAATACAATTTGTTCGATGCGGAGTTTCCAATTGAGCTTATAGAAGTTTCAAGGGGAACTAAGTGGTGTTTATTCGAATTTTATGTTAATTATATCCTGATTTGTATGTACTTTACTTGTGGGTTTTAACACTATTAATGTGAGTCTAAAGTTTTGTTTTTAATTTTGTTTTGATTGTTGTCATACAGGGCATGGATGGCAAAACTTTGTTAAAGGTCGCTATTTTCCTATGCTTAATTGCCTTTTCGACTAGTAGAGGTAATCATGATTTTCATATTATTGTAATTAGGAATGACTACTTTGACTAGATTTTTTGTTTCATAGGTTCCAAGTGTAGCATGTTTTTCTTGGATGGTTTTGTCATCCAATTAAAGTTGGCTATTTCCTATGCTTAATTGTTTTTTTTTAATAACTATTATAGGTAAATCATTATCTGCAATAACTTTGAGTTAATACTATTGATTGAATTTTAATTTGGTCTGTGCTAAGTTTTCGTATTTTTTTCTTGGATAGTTTTGCAATCCACTTGAAGGTGGCTAAATTTAACTTTTAACTTATAGAGGTAATTATGCAGTGCAATTATTACGAGTTACTACCATCTATTTGATTGTTACTTTTGTAGGCGTTAAGTGTATTAGGTTTTCTTGGATTGACTTTGCAATCCAATTTTATATAATCGTGCATAAAGAAAAGGAGATGCCATCTTTCATTGTGGAGGAGCATGCGAAATTTTGCGTTAGAGTTAAGTCAAGTTTTTTTTTTTTTTTTTTTTTTTTTGTATATTCAGCTTCAGGTGAAGTTCTTAGCGGTTTTCGTAATAGCTGATAGGTAATGGTACACGCGTTAGGTCTTACTAGCATTAGTGTTATCAAAGGCGAAAAACACAAAAAAAATTTCTTGGTCCATTGAGGCTTTAAGCGCATAACACAAAAGAATTATGGGCTTTATTGAAGAAAGCGCAAATGGAGAAAAATACAATTACGCATGTATAGTCCTAGACTAATAATATAAGCATGAATAATAAATATATGGACAATATAATTGAAAAGAAATGACAATAAAGTAAAATATCATTTGTTAGTGTCACCTTTTCGTGATTACGCTCATTGGCATGGAAAAGTATGCCTTAGAGCCTTAAACCTTTAACTTTAAAAAAAAAAGTATGCCTTAGAGCCTTGATGGCATTCCTAAGCGCCCACTAAGCGGGGTGAAGCGCTCAACATGTTTTGCGTCTCGCTTCAGGGCTTAAGCACGTTTAAGTGCGCCTTGGACAACACAAACTTGATGCTCACTGCATGACGCCTTACGAGGATAACTTTGATATAGCTTATACTAAAAGGTCTCACTCCCTCTATTTTTCCAATTGAATATTCAGTTTTTAATTTTAGTTAATGCCAAAGTAATGTCTACTTTCTATTATTAGTGCAAAAGAAAAAATTGTTAAGGATAGCTGTGGTTTTTCTTTTTGAAGTTTTGCCAGTGAAAGAAGATCTTTCTATTGATAGTATCTCAAAGTACTTCTTCAAAAAAACTTTGAGATAACTTTAGAGAAACAACATTTTTTTACCTCGAAACACTTATATTTCAAAAGCTAAAACAAGACTAAATTTTATTGATTTGTTTTTGGCTATTTCTACAGCATCCTAAGAAAACAAAAGATTCAGTATATCACCCTACAAAATTAGCCAATTTAAAATTTAACTTTCTTTTAACCTCTGTGCAAAGTCAAACTAGGACATTTTGAAACAGAGACTGTTAGGAAAAAGCAAAAGATTGAGGTAGACACGGTGCGCTGCTTGAGAGGATTGTACAAACACTGATAGCTCTGCTATATATTTAGAGGTTGGATCTTAGTTTGTGCTTATATCTAAAATTACTGCCATTGCAAACTGATCTAGACTTGGTAGGTTACCAAGTTATTCTAAAAGTTGTTTTACTGCTGTATGTTTTGAAGGTATTTTTCTGTTTACATTGTGCTCTTTATGAATGTCGTGGTAAACTGATTGTGGACTTGCTT
The DNA here is from genome assembly GCA_032618575.1 of Nicotiana noctiflora. Taxonomy (NCBI): domain Eukaryota; kingdom Viridiplantae; phylum Streptophyta; class Magnoliopsida; order Solanales; family Solanaceae; genus Nicotiana; species Nicotiana noctiflora. Next base: position 157,285 of record JASVEL010001208.1, read on the forward strand.
GACTACCGTTAACAAATCTCTAGATAGCTTACATTTATTTTGGCTGTAGAATTCAAAGTGAGGGCCAAGAACAAGCATCACGCAGCTATTTACAATCATACTCTTGCCACCATATTAGTGGAATATGCTTCTGCTGTAAGTTCTGATCACTTTACATACCTCTTTAGGATTTGTTCCAAATCTATTCTGTTGTAGTTTTGGGGTCGAAAAATGGCTTTATTGTTGTAAAACAGTATAAAAGGTATGTATTTAGGACCTTGGAGGCTTCATTATTTGAGTTGAGAATGCAACTGAAGTAAGTACTTTATAAGGATCTTTAAATACTTTTTCTGTAGCTTTAACTTTCGTGTCTCTAGAAATCCTGTCCTTAGTTTTCTGCACTCTTAATTTGCAGTTAGTGAACGACATTTTCCAATTCAGGCTGCTCATTTGACACAGTAACTACATTTCATTGTTGACTTTTCTTTGATAGTTATCAACTAGCCTATAACCAAAAAATATCCTTTTTCTTTGCAGGTCTACGTGTCAGACTTGACGGAATTATTTACCTGGACATGTTCAAGATGTAATGATTTAACTAAGGTAATCTGTTTGGATTATCATCCTCTCATTCTTCATTTTAAAGAAAAGCTGTGCGTAAATACCATGCCATGCTTTTCATATATGATTGGTTTTGTTCAATCTTTCATAACTTCATTATTAAGCTGCTTCGATGATATATTTCTATTTTTCCTGAGCAGGGCTTTCAAATTATAGAGCTAATTGTTGATGTTCAACGATGCCTACAGGTGTGTATTACATTATGCAGAATCAAGCGTGCTCCTAATAAGAGGCTGTAATTTGTGATCTAATACGTATCCACCTGTTGCAGGCATATGTCGGGGTGGCACAGGATCTTAATGCCGTTGTTGTTGCATTCAGAGGCACTCAGGAAAGCAGGTTTTGTTTTTTGCTGTCCCTGTACTTTGTTATCATTGTTGTGCAATGTTAAATATGACATATGGGGAAGCAAAAGGTGTAGTTTCGTGGCTATGTAGTCCAATTATCGTCAAGATGGACACTTTCGTGGGAAAATGTTCTTTTGAAAGGAATAATGATTTTCTACTTACTAAATCCTGTGAAAAAAGTGAATGCCAGCAAGACTTCATGATTGAGGCAGTAGAAATCCTTTAAAGTTGTACTACTATGTATCTTCTAAAAAGGAAGTAAGGCCTCATTTGTTTTTTTTAAGATTAAGACGTCTGAATCTGAATACACATCTCAATATCAATATGTGTATTAAGATTGAGACATCTGAATCTGAATACACATCTGAATATATTAAGATGTGTATTAAGATCTGAATAGAAATAATTAAGATTGTTTGTTTTTTAACATCTGAATGTATAAAATTTATCTTTATTTGAAAATTAATAAACATAAAATTCGAATGAAATACTAACTAATCTAATATTCTATCAATAAAATATATAATTTTTTAAAATACGAAAGTTGTTGGTGGTGACGGCTAATGGGTAATGCCGACTAGAGGCAGTAGTTGGTGGTAGTTTTGATTGATGACGATTTCATGCTAGTAGTTAGTAGTGATTAGTAGTGGTGGTGATTATGATTGAGGATGGTGGTGGTGGGTGGTGATAGTTAATAATATCGGGTGATGATAGTAGTTGTGATTGATGAAGGTGGTAGGTGGGTGGTGGTAGGTTATAATGATGGGCAGTGCCAGCTATGCTTGTTGATGGTGATGGGGTGGTCAGTTGTGATAGTTGATGCGGATGAGTATTAATTGCGGGTGAGAACGATGGTGGTCGGAGTGGTGGGGATAGTAGGTGGTGATGGTCGATAATGGAGGCTATGATTAAGGATGATGGTAGTGGAGGTGGTGGTGGAGGTAGAGGTGGTGGTGGGGGATGTGTGTGGTGGTGGTGGTTGAGTATGGTGGTGGTGGTGATATGGTGGTAGTTGATAATGGTAGGCAGTGACAATAGTTAATAATGAATATGTGATAGCATCTTAATGAAATTAAGTCTCTGTTGTAGATCTTAATCATACAGACCTATTCAGACCCATTAAGTGGCTGTGAAGTTAAAAAACAAACACACTTAATGATTAAGATCCGAATAATTAAGATTCAGACTTTAAAAACAAATGCACTTAATGTCTGAGATCTGAATGATTAAGATTCAGACCTCCATTAAGTGCAAACAAACGAGGCCTAAGTTCTGCTTGCTGTGTAATTTGCTGGTTATCAGTATGGATGCAAGTTGGCTATTAGTATTCCCAGCGAATTTATTTGTTGAAAACGAGATCTAGATCTAAACCACCTTCTACAATGTTGTGGATTTGCTTTGATTTGGATAAGCTTAAAAGTTTAGTTGATGATTGATTTGACATGAAATATTTCTCTTAAGTCTACTTACAACTTGAATAGTCCAAACCAACATCAGATGAGCTAACAGCCTGACACGGTGAAGCCTAAGTTCAGTCAGATGCGTGGATTGCCTGTGAGATTTACAATTCTTGGCATGCCTGACATATGCACCTCAGAGGATTGTTTCTCGAATGAAAAAGGAAAAAATGTGTTTAGAAGGGATAAGTTAGTCGGTGAAGCTTATTTTAGCAAGATGTTTTGTAATTTGTTTGTTGAAACTCATTTTAGAAAACCACATCATGTGTTCGTTGGGAGAAGCACAAAATTATGTGCAAATTTGCATACAAGCAAAACATGAGCCAAACAACCTAAAATTGCCCCTTTTTCTAGGTTTTTTCAGCCTGTCTCTATTTATTTCAAATTTTTAGAGACATTCTTATTAGTAGAAGAAGAAAATGTCAATAATGGGTATTTTTCTTTCACTTCAGGTACCTCATCATAACTAATTTCAGCATCCAATATACAATGATGTTGATCTTAATCCAACTTTTCAAAGTTGAGATTCAAAGAGTCGACCGCTTCTTGTTGAGATAACTTTACGTGTCACGTCTTTAAAGCATATGGCTTCTGCATGAAGCGAATGAAAGTTGAGATTCAAAGAGCCGACTGCTTCTCGTTGAGATCACTTCACTCGCCATTTGTTTGAAGTGCACGCTTCTGTAAAGCATATGGTTTCTTTCATGCAGTGAATGAAGCTCACACCACTAACTTGGTTTGAGCAGCGAAGTGATGGTTTCTAATAAGACTAGTTGATTAGAATTTTCTAGGGGCTAAGGTACTTGTGTGCTTGTCTAGTGGTAATTACTGTATAGCTGGTTCTGATTATGGCTTCAAAACTTTGTTGAGGAGAGTGAATGGAGCCTTTGACCATCATAGACCATCACTGAAGCTGATTGGATCTTCATGTTGTGAAAACTACAGAACTCTATTACTTTCTTTGTGGGACAATACAATAAAGGTTAAGTAAAGCCTTCAGGTCTAAGTTGTGAAATGTTAAGTAAGACCTTACCTTTATTTGTTGTTCAATTTGACCACATTTAAAATCCAATAACCTCTGATCGTTCTGCTCGCGGTTGTGATGTCATATGGGTTATCTAACTTGCTGTATGAGTATATGGTCCCTGGCTCTGTGATTCAACAATATTTGATACTGAAGTTAAAGTGTGGTCTTTTTGGTTGCAGCCTACAGAATTGGATTGAAGATCTGTACTGGAAGCAGCTTGATATCGATTATCCAGGAGTGGAAGGTGCTATGGTGCGTGTACGGCATCAAATCTCTTCTCTGCATTTCTTGTCTTTTAACCTTCTTTTCTGCATATCAGTCATCTCTGCCTTTCTCAGGTGCATCATGGGTTTTATTCTTCTTACCACAACACGACGATCCGCCCAGGAGTTTTAAATGCTGTCAAAAGAGCGAAAGAGTTGTATGGAGATATTCAAATTATAGTGACCGGGCACTCAATGGGAGGGGCTATGGCTGCTTTCTGTGCCCTGGATCTCAGGGTACACTAAAGACTTGCTGCTATTTTTGTAAAAATCATTGTCTACCTGTTTTAACTTGCCATGTAAAGAGAGAGATTCATTCTTAAATATCATTGATCTTGCGAATCATTACCAACTGACACATGCATTTTTCTCAACAAAAGTAGGAGTATTACATGTTTCTTGTGGAATTCTTGATATAATGCAAGAAATTATCTGTAACTTGCAGTTAATGGATTTATCTTCTCATTCAGGTTCATCTTGGATGCCAGAATATTTCGGTTATGACTTTTGGACAACCACGAATTGGCAATGCTGCTTTTGCGTCCTACTATAGTAAACGGGTGCCCAATACAATTCGTGTTACAAACGGTCATGACATTGTGCCTCATTTGCCCCCTTACTATCGCTATTTCCCTCAGAAAACTTATCGTCATTTCCCTAGAGAGGCAAGTTCTTTTGCTGCAACTCAATACCTCTAGTGCTTGCTTTTGAACTGCATAAGTCTAATAATGTCATTAGGTGCACAAAGTTTGCAAGGAATGAGCAGCTATGTTCTTTTACATAGAATGTCTTGAGTTCAGTGCTGCAGGCTTTTCTAAAAATTCTATTTTCAAGAATTTAAATTCATTTAGCTATCAAATTTACATGCTGATGTGATCATTTCTCCATTAACTAAATTTCAGCAACCGTTTTACTACTTCCAGCCTTACAGATAATATATTTAATTCCGTGTTCACTCAAATATTATCACACAATTCAGAGTGGAGGGAGTATCATTTTTCTATCCATTGGTTATTTTGTTCAGTTATCTCATACTCTACTAGAGTACGTTGAAATTAGGGTATCGATGAGTTTATAAAAGTGGAAGGGCGTCAATGACTATTTTTTTGTTGCAATTTCAAAGGGGAGGACCCTTCTGTATTAATATGTTTGCTGCGATAAAGCCTCATGTTGATAGTCTTTCTCATTGAGAGCATTCAAAGTAATGTTTAGACAAATCCAAGTGATGTGCCTCTTGCTGTCCTTTTCTGGTTGCATATTTTGACCTTGTGAGATCTTCAAATTGCAGGTCTGGCTTTATGATCTTGGCTTTGGAAGTCTAGTTTATACAGTTGAAAAGGTCTGTGATAATTCCGGGGAGGACCCTTCTTGCAGCAGGTAAAAGTTTCTCTTTCATGTGCTCAGCAGAAATATTTGCATAGGATTTCTTCAAATTGATTTAAATGATGGTTAGATTAAGTAAAACTACAATCTGAAAGGTGGAAAATGTTTATGGCTAATCATAACCAGTTCACTTGAATCTCTTTCATGTGCTCGGCAGAAAATACAACAACAACAACAATCCAGTAAAATCCCACAAGTGGGGTATGGGGAGGGTAGTGTGTACGTAGACCTTACCCCTACCCTAAGGGGTAGAGAGGCTGTTTCCGAAAGACCCTCGGCTCAAGGTAATAAAAAAGACAAAAGAAGAGAGCATTAGATTCACCGCAAAAATCATATGGTAAAAGGAACATAGAAAGCAGGGAAGGACAAGTAATAATAATAATAATAATTCAAAGCAAAAACAATGGTTTGTACATGGATTATGCATCGAAAATAGAAAATAGTAAAACTCGACATTGCCCCTAGCTAACTTGGACAAAAACCCACCGAACTAGTCCACTACCTCCTAGCCTACAACCGTAATACGCGACTTCCATAACTTCCTATCAAGTGCCATGTCCTCGGAAATCTGAAGCCTCGCCATATCCTGCCTGATCACCTCTCCCCAATACTTCTTAGGCCGCCTTTTGCCTCTTCTCGTGCCTTCCAGGACCAGCCGCTCACACCTCCTTACTGGAGCATCTGGGCTCACACCTCCTTACTGGAGCATCTGGGCTTTTCCTCTGTACATGTCCGAACCATTTGAGCTTCGCTTCCCGCATCTTCTCATCAATAGGGGCCACGTGCACCTTCTCCTGAATGTCATCATTCCTAATCTTGTCCTTTCTAGTGTGCTCACACATCCACCTCAACATCCTCATTTCAGCTACTTTTATCTTTTGGATATGTGAGTTCTTAACATGCCAACACTCAGCCCCATACATCATGGCCAGTCTAACCACCGTTTTGTAGAACTTACCTTTGAGTATCGTTGGCACTCTCTTATCGCACAAGACTCCAGATGCTAACCTCCACTTCATCCATCCTACACCAATACGGTGTGTGACATCATCGTCGATCTCCCCTCTCCCGTGGATAACCGATCCAAGATACTTGAAGCTGCTTCTATTTGGGATAATTTGTGACTCAAGCCTCACATCCACGTCCACTTCCCTCGGCCCGGCGCTGAACTTACGCTCGAGGTATTCCGTCTTCGTCCTGCTTAGCTTGAAGCCCTTCGACTCAAGAGTCTGTCTCCAGACTTCCAACCTCTCGTTAACACCAGCTCGTGACTCGTCAATCAGAACTATGTCATCGGCGAATAGCATGCACCATGGCACCTCCCCTTGAATATGGTATGATATCGCATTCATCACCAGGGCGAATAAGAATGGACTTAGCGCAAAGCCTTGTGCTCAGCAGAAAATGTTTATGGAAAATGTTTTGGATAGGAAGGAGAGGAGGTCGAGCATTAGGGTTGTAGATTAGGATAAAGTCGAGCGTTTTTTTTTGTTCCCGGGGCTGGCCTGGCCTGTTGATGTTTCGCTGTGCGTTGTTAGTGGTTTACGTAGTTTACTCCCTATTTCCTATGGTAGTGTTATTGGTTGTTGTTATTGCTTTTACATCTATTTTTCTATTTCTTACGATGCTGTTATTATTTTTTTTATCTTCTATTGCTGTTACTGATCTATTGTTTATTGTCTATTGTTTATTTTTCTTCTTATCAAGCTGAGGGTTTTCGGAAACAGCCTCTCTACCCCTCCTGGGTAGGGGTAAGGTCTGCGTATACTCTACCCTCACAGAGCCCATTTGTGGGATTTTACTGGGTTGTTGTTGTTGTTGTTAAGGGCACACTTGAATCCCTCTTACCCAATAAAATAAACCCCTCTTGCGCTCTATAAAGCATCATGTCAAAAATGCAAATAGATCACACGAATTTCACTTATCAATGAAGAAAAATAATTCTGTATAAAAGAGGAAAGTTACCTTAAACACTAAATTTAAAAAGATTTGTTTTAAAGCTGTACTAAAGCGTACAAAACTGTGACGATGTGAGAAAAGAGTCTCTCGCGCTCTTCTTTTGTTGATAACAAATCAAGAAAGTGAAACCATAAAACACACTGATATTCGATAGGAGACAAGTCACTCTGCAGAAAATTGAGTAGAAGTGGTCTTTTTGATTTGAAGTTGGTCCAAAGAGTTCAAATGGAACATGACATGGTAGTGGTGATTGTACTGATGAACCACATCGTAATGAAAGTAATCTATAATCGTGCTGGTAAAGTTGAGATAAAAAAAGAATATTATGACAAGGAACACCTAACGGCTCCAGTAGGGGAGTAAGTATTATCATTAAGGGGAGTCAAAATATGAAAAAGTAATCACACAAAGAAGCCAGGGGGATTGAACATTATAATATATACACATTAAAGAAGTTTCACCTAATTACACTCTGTAATTTTCTGGCACGGGTGTCAATTTTCCACCACTTGGAGAAATGTGGTACCGCCACTGGGCGGCTTCCCCTCCTTAATCGTCTTCATAGTAATAGATGACTGGCTGAGTCTTTCTAGATCTGTTGGTCTCTTTCTAACTCGATAAATCTATGTAGGTCGGTGAGTGGCAACAGTATTTCGGATCATTTAAGATACTATGGTGTAAAATTAGCCTGTGATGTATCAGCCGGATGCAGAATTGTGATGGATAATGGCCTAGCGGCGTATGGCACATTAGACAGCGACGGAAATGTCATCTTTTCCAGAGAGATATCTTCTTCTGTTTTGAGAATGAATGTGGAGTCTAGTGAGGAAGGGAGATCAGTATAGAGTTTCATTGGGTATTACCACTCGACTCCCTAAAATCTGGGAGAGTTGAAGCAGAGTTTCCCAACTTAAGGCTTAAAGTGGAAATTGTATAGCTAGGCTAATTGTGCAGTTTTTTCCTTGGCTGGGAAGGACATCATGTATATAGTTCCCTTTTCGTTAACTTTTTTAATCTTTGTTTTTATTATTTTGTACAGATCATCCATGTAAATAAATAGAGATTTAAGTATTACTGATCATATTATGATAATATATTCTGTTAATTCTTTGAAGTAGCTATCTGCTCCTTAGGAAATGGCAAAGTCGAATTTCCAGTCACTGGAAGTTGTGGTATAGGCGAATAATGCTCCCCAATGACTAAAGTTCGTGGTTCTAACTTTGTTTTGCTTAAGGGAATGTCTTTGTTGTTTATTTGAGCATCTATTTCAAGATTGACGGCTGGAATACCCAGGTCTGAAAAACAGCTTCTACACTCCAGTCGCTTCTCGTCGATTTTCAGAAGCTTTTTGCACAAAAATGGGATATGCACTTGGATAAATATTAAGTTATATATCACGAGCAACACGGAAATAGACCGAGTAATCTGTTTCTTTAGCTAAGAAAAAATATTTCAAGTTTGCATGGTCCAAATCTGTTGCTAGAGTGCTAGCATAGTTCCTTCGCTGTGATTTTGCTATTAGCTGGAATAATTTAGGGATAATATAGGATGAATCTTCCTGATGATCAGCCAGCAATTTTAAAGTTAATTGATATAGCTTCATGTTTTTGTAGCTACAACCAAATTACAATGATAGAATAATATGGAATAATGAAATTTCAGGGCCACGAGCATAGCTCCATAGTGTCTATACGAAGTCCTATTCTTCACTCAACAGAGGCAATGCACGATTTGATGTGGTGTGGGTCTCTTTTCTCCCTCCATACCAATTTACATGATTTTTTCTTGTATTTTGGGATGTTTAAAAAATGTTTGCACTATTTCAGTTTTATATATATCTCAGCTTCAAGAAATTAAATTCAGGAAATTATTTCAATTTTAAATATTGACGTTATTCTTTATATCAAACAATAAAATAGTTCATATTAACAACATTTTCTTAAACATCATATTCAGATACACACGGATATATAACATAAGATGAAGGAAAAATATTTTATGTAGGATTATTGGAGTTTCTTGATATTGTCAAGGAGACCAACAGAACAAAACTATGAATTGAAAGATTATGTAAATGTTGAACCATCTTCAGTTACAAGCTCTAGCAACAATTTAAAGAAACCCCCATCACAATACCAAAGAGAAAGTAGATTTTGATGAAATGGGGAAGAGAGTAGTATATCAGCCAATCCGAAAACAGAACAAATATGTATACTGAATACTGGAAAGTAGAACAGGCTTTAAAAAACAAGGATTAAACTAGTAAACAGCCCTTTTTGATACTCCCATCTCTGCATTTTCAATTTGCTTTCGATTCTGTAGTTGCTGATGCTTCAGTTGCATTCTCCTGCATAATCCAAAAAAAAAGAATTTTTTCAATCAACAACTGGCCAAGTGCTAAACTTAAGAATATGGGAACAAGACATTTTGAAGAAGAAATTTTATTAGCCTAACAACTTTATTTCTGAAACATTTATTAAGTGGTTCTAACATTTTTATGTTTCAATAATTTGAATATGAGAATTCTCTTACCTCTTTTGGCTTTTCCTCTGTCTCTGGTTTAGCAGCAACTTTGGCCTCAGAAGCAATAGGAGTAACTTCTTCCTTCTCTTTCTCTTCTTCAGTTGGCTTAATGGTCTCCTCTATGAGTTAAAAAGATGCATGTTAACATCAACAGGGGGGAAAAAGAAAGAATAAAAAGATAAACAAGTTTAATTTTTAGTCAAACATAATCCATTGTCTTCCCCTTGTTGCCTTACCTTGGTAAAGCAGGTAAAGCACAATTTTCTATGTTGTGTAGGCCTGCAAAACCTACACTGCCTTAACCTTAACGCCAATAAAAAATCATATTCTTTAGGGTTAATCAATAAAATCTTATAATGAAACTAAAGTGGAGAGAGGGAGTCTGAGCAACAATAAAGTTGTATTATGGTTTATAGCATTGAAAACAGCTACTAATATTTTGGTTAGGGTACTATCTACATCACGATCCTTCTCCGAGCCCTATAAAAATATGAAATATTTGTGCACCGAATTGTCCAACGAAACTAAAGTGCATTGCCATCATCATGAATATGTAAAGACCACATAGTGAAGAAGTTACAAACTTCTGAATATGAAAGAAAGCTATCAAAATTCAAGACAAGAATAAATATGGATATATTAAGATGAAAAATAAACTTCAAGATTTCAATAAAAAAAAATTATTGAAAATTACCAATTTTTGCATTTTAAACCTTAGGAGTCAAAAATGGAAGACATCCCGCATACACACACATGGTACAATGAATGCATGCACCCAAGGGGTGTGATATAAAGAACCAACCCTAATACAAGCATTAATGGCTGTTTCCACGGCTCGAACCTGTGCCCTATAAGTCATTTGGAGACAACTTTGCCGTTGCTCCAACTTTAAACAATAGAAAACAATTTAAAATCATAGTAAAATGAATTTCTTGAATTTTGGAAGCAAAAAAAGTTTTTTTTTCCTACAGACCGCATAAAACTACAAGGTGACAATCAACATACCAGTTTTCTCTTCTGCTTTGATCTCTTCAGCTGATTCTTTCTTCTCTACGACATCAGAAGCAGCAACATCAACAGCAGGGGTTGTTTCTTCATTTCCGATATTCTTCTTCTCCTCAGGTTGAGATTCTGCAACAAGTTTTTCTTCTTTCTTTTCAACAACAACCCCTTCTGTTTTCAACTCCTCTGTCACTTTTTCCATTTCCACCTTTTCTTCTTTCTTCTCAGAGGTTATAACTTTAGCTTCAATTTCCTTAGCCACAACTTTTGGTGCATTTACCTCTGCAGCCTCCACTTTTTCACTTGTTTTTACAGTTTCTGCAACCCCAGATTCTCTATTTTCAATTATCTTGACATTTTCTTGGGATTCAGCCTTTGTGGAGGTGGATTTAGAACTCAATGATCTCTTGTTCTTTGGAATGGTGGTGTTCTCTGTTGCAACTGCATGCTTTGATTCCCCACAACCCATTTTTTTCTTTTCAAATAAAGAATTGGAGGAGTTTAACTTGCAGAAGGAAAATGGAGGAAAAGGGGTGTTGATTATTTCTGTTTTTCCCTTGATTGGATTCAGGGAAAAAAAGAAAAAAATAAAGAGAAATGGAGAGGAAGATTTGATAGAGAATATTATTGGCTCTCTGTTTTCTTTCACCCTTTTGGTTTTTCTTGGCGGGGGTTTCTATTATAATTGACCGAGGAGCCGTTTTTTCCGTTGGCTTTTAAGGTTGAGAATTTGCTAAACATTTTTTTTGGTTGTTTTATATTTTGTTATTATTAAAAAAAAGATGTCCAATGGTATATTCTCTCACCAAATTTACCACCATGGCTAATTATAAGAAGCAAATTTAGTCATTCGCAATTTAATATATATATATATATATATATATATATATATATATATATATATATAATCGGATAACAATTGAATTTATATATGGTGTTAAAGATACGAGATATAACTTGGCACAAATTAAGGGAATAAATTAATATTGAGATTGACGGTAAAAGAATAAATGCAAACCACATGAATTGAATTGCTTTGGGCCTCGAGTTCGACCACCCTCGAACCAAAAATGTTCCAACTGAAGTATGAATACAGTAACAGAGTAACAAGATATTAAAAGCTAGAAAAAACTGACAGTATATTGCTTTATGTTGCGTAACAAAGATGTATTTTACAAATGATCAGACCCTATTTATATAGTACGGGAGTCCTACTCTTGGTACAATTCTATATGGAGTAAGAAATCTCATGATAGCTAATTAACTGGCCCGTCCTTGATACGTGCCGAGATTTCCGCTGTGATCTATACCGGATCGCAGATATTTCATCATTCTGTTATTCGACATGGCAAATCTCTCTCAGTCTCGTCTTATCTCATCTTGTCCGGTCCCGAGGTCAAACATAACGATATAACCTTGCACCTTAGTTTAGTATAATTCGAGGTCGAACCTTAACCTATCATATCCCAGTCTCGATTAACCATATTAAGGGGCGAGTCTGGTTTTGACTGTATACAGATAGTCCCTTCGTTTCTCAGAGAAAAGGTGACGAGAAACATATGAATTTACCAATCCCGTCTCGATGGACCATGCCGTAAGCCACGAACTCGACTATGATGTAAGCGACAAGCGGATATCAAAACGTCCCATCTGTTCAGTTACCGAGGCATTAAATTCCTGTCAGTTGCTGGTCGGTCACTTCTGGTTCTGAACCATCACTAGCAAGCTATAAGTACCATATCTTTCCTTCATTCAAACTTTACGTTCAAAGCTCCCACTATTCTTGTTTTTTCTTCAAAAATCCCTTTGTTTTGCAACTCTTGCACCCAAATTTCTTGAATTTCTAACCGCACATCACTCTAATTCTCTTTTCTTCGACTCTACAATGACAAAAACTTCTAAGACTGTACCGTAAATGGTGGCCACCTCTTCATTACGACCCGCCGGCGGTGGGGCTGCAGTGGAGCCCCACCTTGAGGAATTCATTCTGGAAGGGTACCCTGCTGTTGACAATTTTAAGGTTGAGAAGACCTCTTTGGTACCAGGCCGATGTGAGCCGGTCTCGAGGTACATATGCACAATTACTTGTGATCTCCTCAACAAGGTTAAAGAGGATTGCAACTGGGTCAATAAGCAAGTGGTGGTTCCTTCGCCTGAGGAGTCGATCACTACCCACGTGGAGGAAAATCGAGGGATGTCCTTTTACCCTCGATTCTTTGTGGGGAAGGAACCTTTTGCCCGAGAAGGAATAGTGATCTTTCCCCAATTCTTCGTGGGAAAAATCGAGGGATGTCCTTTTACCCTCGATCACCTCATGCACCCCTACAGTCCCCGACTCTATCAAGCGGGGGCTGATTAAGCCTGCTCCTTGGGCCAGTACGGACCCATTCTCGAGCATAGACAAGTCTTGAGAACAAGGTTGGATATGGGTCGATTTGTTCGAATAAGGACTTCGAATCTGATCCCTGCCGAAGACATGCCATTTCTCCAGAAATAGAACATGAAACGTAAGTAGTACTCCGCCTTGAAGGTTCAATCTTGATATTTTCCTTCTTATCTTCTTTCTTATCGATGTTTCTGTTGTTGCAGAAGTGCCCCGGATACCAGACGTAGTTCTTGAACTCAAGGAATGGGTCAAGGGCCTTGTATCACAGAGATCGTGTTCTGAGCGTGCTTGGATGGAATTGTTGAAGGGCCGATAGGAGGCCAGTAATCATGGTAAGCTTCTTTTCCTGAGGTAATGATGTTTGATTTTCTCCTTTCGCTATTGAACCTTCATCTACTTTCTTTTGTAGGTCTTCCCAAGTACGTAGCTATGAGACCTCCATCCGATGATAAGGATGTGCCTCACGAGTCCCCTGCTCCGAAGCAGGGTGATGACAGTAAGAGAAAAGGGGTCTCGAGTCCCTTGAACTCAGACAAAAGACCGGCGAGGAGGTCTCGCAAGCCCGGGGGATCTCTGACGCTCTACGTTCTGACTCAGTCTATCGACTAAGGGATGAGTCCAAAGAAGAAGAAAAACAGGAAGATATGTCTAAGCTAGTGGCCTGCGTGCGAGCTAGAGTTTCGATACAAAAGCCCTCTGAGCTAGAAGAGGTCGATGAGGGAGCTTCGGTCGAAGTTCCCGAAATAGAAGGTGCTGAGGCCATTCGGCCCCAAGCTAAAATGGTCGAGAGAGAGAGATCAATGGCAATGATTCTCGAGCTTTAGGAGGTGCCCCGAGAGACAAACTTGGAGTGATCGACATCGACGGGTCCTCTCAGATTTCAGATGCCATGATTCGTGAGGCTGGAATATTGGAAATCCGTTCTTACGCGTGGCTTCAGGGGGCAACTAATATCCACGACTTCTTGGATATGGTTGAGTTTGCTATTTTGGAAGGCGTCAACGGGCTTGGTGACTTGCCGGTACCAAGGAAGGTGCCATCGTTGAGCCTAAAATTGGCAGATCGGTTCCCGACCCCAAGTGTTAACCCTGACCGAAGATGGTCAATCGCGTTTTTTATCCCGGAGGATGCTCAGGTTATCTCTGCCCCCGGGAGGTCACTAGTTACCTTCGATGCTTGGTGATCGAAGAAGATCAAGTGGTGATGGACGAGGTGGAAACCCCCTGCATATTCAATAAAGCCCAACAATCATTAAATCAGTTAATTTGTGTGTCATTTTTTCTCATATATTATAATGTTTGAAGTTGTAAATAACCACAACATCTTCCCTTATGCTTACACGCTTCAGTGTTGTACTAGGCCTTCCTCCGATATAGGGAGGAATAACTCACTACTAGGTTGAGGTCTGGGACCTTACTGGGAAAAATGACACCTACAAGCTTCTCAGTGAGAAGCTTCAGGTCGATTTAGTAATGACTCAGGATGAGCATGCCGAGATCGCCGAGCACGTATTTTGAGTGCTTCACGATAGTAGAGACAAATTGAAGATAATGGAAAACGATCCGATTCTATGGGTCCAGCAGAGGCTTGAACAGATCGGGGAGGTCCAGAAATAAGTAGATACAATCCGAGCTGAGGCTGAGGAATTCTAGAAAAATATGGACACCTTAGCCTCGAAGGAGGCCGTCCAAGCAAATATAGAGTCGACCGAGTCCCAACTTCGAGTTGCAAGAAAGATAGCCTCATTGCAGGTCAAAAAAAGCGAGGAGCTTCAATCCCAACTAGATTCGACTTCTCTAATAAGGCAAAATTTTCCAATGAATTTGAGGTGGCTAAATCTGAGGTGGCCATGGCCAATACCAAAGCCGATGCTAAAGTGGCCCAGTTCAAGGTTGACACCGAGGCCATATAGTCATAGGCCAAGAGCATGGTGGATCATGCAAGGTGGAAAGCTCGAAGGGAAGCCCTTGAGGAAGCTCGTGCTCACGACTTCGACATATTGGCCGAAATCGAGCCAAATCGGAAGAAGCCATGGCCAGGAAGCTAGCCTTTCCTGAGGAAGATTCCGAGAGTTTAAGCGAGTCCGAAGACAAGGAAGATCCCGAGGACGGAGATGTTGCCTCTGATGAAGACCATGTCACTTAGGCTTTTATATCTTTTGCTTTCTTTTTGCGTCTTTTTGAGCCCGTTTCGGCCATTGTAAATGCTTTGAATTAAGCCATTTTGGCCTTTGTAAAAGACTATTGGGTAAATATATGTAAGGCTTTCTCTTCCCTTTTGGCTTTCAAATTTTTCCTTTGCTTTATTACTTGTATTTACAAAGGTGAGAATGCCTTAGCATAAAATAGCTTAAGATGTGTAAGTTCGAACAACCCTGCCTTTATATTATTTTTATTTTTGGATCATCTTGGAGGTTTGATTTTACTGGAAACCTTATCCCAAAGTAAGTAACTCAAACTATAGTTTGTCGAGGGTAGCCTTTAAAACCGACTATAAAAGTTTTGAAGGCCTATTTGTTGTTACGGTTCTTGGGCGTCTCCAAGCCATAATGCGACCGTAGCCTTTTAATTTGAGCATAGCCTGGTGATTTTGTTATCCCGAGTTCTCTAGGCTTTCCTAAGATAATAGTCCATGAGTGGGTATGACCGTGGCCTTTAAAGTTTGGGAGTTGCCTAAGAGGTCTTATGCCGGTGATGATTAATAGTTTGATTTGTTCGAGTTTGTTTTTCAGACATCAGTGCCTGAGTGTTGGAGTGATCATCCAAACTCTAGTTACAATCGATCATTGAGCTTCTTTTCCTTAAGAGATCGAAAGTATGAAATTGTAAAGTGAAAATTTTTCTAAGACATAAGATAGTAGCAAGGAAAGTGCTTCTCTTTGTTCTTATGAAAAATAGTTATACATGCGTACATGTTTTATGCCAGGGCTCGAACAACCTATGTGGGAATGGTTCGTTTGATCGTATGTCCCTTACAATAAATCTTACCTATAGAAACCGTTCTCTTAAGAAGTAATTTCCTCGTAAAAAGTGGACATCCATGGGTAATGCCCACCAGTATTCAAGGTTGATTGTAAAGAAACCTCGGATACTATTAGTGATGTAGTCAAAATCGATTCATGATCGGCCTTTGACTCTAAGTTAGTACGATCCACCGTTGCATCGTTAAAGCCAAAAACCTAATTGGGACAAAAATGGTTCAAGGGAAAAAGAGTGCAATGCATACTTTCAGACCTAAAGACTTTATGCCTCTCCTTGTCAATTACCTGCAAGTGTTAGTCCAAAAATAGAAAGAAATAGAATAGGGTCGTACCTTAGCATTAATATCATTCAAGGTGAGTTATATTCCAATTTTTTGGAAGTTGTTCTCCGTTTGTCATTATGAGCTTATAGGATCCTTTTCTTGTGACCTCTAGAATCTAGTATGACCTTTCCCAGTTCGGACCTAATTCCCCTTCGTTCATATTTCGGGTGCTTAGTGTGACCTTCCTTAGTACTAAGTCCCCGACATTGAAGTATCGAAGGTTGGCCCTTTGATTGTAATACCCCCGGGATTTGATCGACCCCGGAGTTGTAAGTTTCCACCTTCTTATCGTTTGCCCTGATCTTCTTTTCCCTGTCTCAATTCTTTTTGTCAATTCTTCGAGCATCTTCATGGTTGTAGGATTGGTCCCTGATTCTTATTGTCCGATTTATTTGAAACCAATTCGATCATGTGGAGCACTTCATATGACGGTTCGAGCTCGATCCTGCTTGGTGGGTGATTCTGATTTTGGAGCTGGGCTATTGCTGCATGTTGAGCTTGCAACATTTTGAAGATCACTCACATGCTGATCCATCTAACTTCACCGCCACGGGCACTTTGAGCAATTGTTCGAACGTCCCTGCAGACGCTGCCCTCGGGATCGACTGCCAAATTGGCGTTGAGGGCTATATGTGAGCTGACATCGATTGGATCTACAACCAGCCCTGGTGCTATGTTATCATTCTCGGAGTGGTAGCCGAAATCTTTATTGATGTCAAGGGGTGCTGGCTGAGAGTTCGACATCCTGATCCTGGAATTAAAGAAACTTCAAAGAACAAGTGAAAAATAGAGTGTGTTATGGAAGTTTGCACCGAGTAACCACTATTATCCTTAGCCCCACGGTGGGCGCCAAACTGTTTACCCTAAAATCGGATAACAATTGAATTTATACGCTATTTTAAGGATACATGATATAACTTGGTACAAATTACGGGAATAAATTAATATTGAGATTGACGGTGAAAGAATAAATGCAAATCACACGAAATGAATTGCTTTGGCCCTCGAGTTCGACCACCCTCGAACCAAAAATGTTCCAACTGAAGTATAAAGAGAGGAATAGAGTAACAAGATAGTAAAAGCTAGAAAAATGATAGTATATTGCTTTATGTTGCGTAAAGAAGATGTCTTTTTACAAACGATGAGACTCCCTTTACATAGTAGGGGAGTCCTACTCTTGATACAATTCTATATGGGGTAGAAAATCTCATGATTAGCTAATTATCCGTCCCGCCCTTGATACATGCCGAGATTCCCACTTGAAGCTGTACCCAATTGCATATTGTGTCCTTTCTGCTATTCGGCATGGCAAATCTCTCTCGTCGTCTGATCTCGATCTTTCCGGTCCCGGGGTCGAACTTAACGATATAACCTTGCACCTTGGTTCGTTATAATCCGACTTCGAATCTTAACCTATCATATCCCAGTCTCGATTAACCATATAAGGGGCGAGCCGGATTTTGACCGTATAGAATAGGTGCAATTATACACACTATCAATAGGTTAAACATGTCCAAATTTATAGGACTATATAATAAATCTTCGATATATTTTACCCTTGATTCCATTGGTTGCGAGCGGGCACAAATAATTCAATCAACGTAGTTTTTGAACCACACTACATAATTTTGGCAACAACAAAAGTTGTCCAAATTGCAAGTAAACTAACATTGATTAATAGGCATCGAAAATTGCAAACCTTCACTAAACTTTTAATTGGTTACATGGACTTCTCCCAAACTTTTCGATTCTGTTTTTAAAAAAATTGAGCAGAAAATAGTAATAGTTCTTTTCGTTTTTATGTTTTACCACTTTCCAGATTTATCATTTTAATTCATTTACGCCTATGTTGTACGGAGTCTTCAAAATGCAGTCGCACCTGTGTCGGATTCTTAAAAAATGCGCTATTTTTGGAGGATCTTACATGTATCCTACCACATTTTTGAGAGTCCGAGCAACATAAATTTACGCCTGAAAACTACTTCGAAAATCATGGGTATGACTTAACTTAGAGTAATTAAGTACCTTGTTTTGTTTGGCCTGCAAAAAGGACTTTCATGGACACTTCTAAACATAAAAAATAAAGCTAGTGGCAGAATTAATGCCTCCCAAAAAAGAAAAAATATTAAGTAAGAAAAATTAGGGATACAAGGTTTAAAATAAGTATTTGAATACAATAATATTATAAAGCTATAGTTTCTTCTTTATCATGCAACAACCCAATGCATGCATACAAAGAAAGGGATAATGTTGCCGGCCGTCTGAAGGTGGACTTACAGATTAGTTTTTGAATTTCTAAAATTGAAACATCCGTTCAGCAACGTATTATTTGTCTGTTACCTTTTTCTTTTTTCAAAAATAAAATGAATAAGAAATATAAAATCCTTTTACTCTCTATAAACCAGTTGTCAAAGTCAAATCTTTACTGCATTGTCTATATAATCTTGGGTCGTTTACTTTAATTTGTCATTTTCTTTGATCTGTTCCTCTATATTTTCATATGATAAATAAATGTGAAGATCAAGACTATAAATCAAAAGTTAAAAAGGAGAGATTTCGAACACGACAGTATAGGAACTAAAGCTACGAGAAACTTGCCTTATTTAGTTTTTTTAAAAATAATTTATATGATTAAAAGCAAAATGAGTTTTAGGGACCTGTTTTGTCAAAGAGGTAGAGTTAAATGTGAAGTTACTTCCAACAAAAAACTTTAAGGTAATTGTTTAACTCAACGTACCATCAATAGTTTCCTAAAGATCAACATATAAACAGAAGTGAATATGTTTGCATCGATGAGAAATTAATTAAGCAACATTTGCATTAGATTATATATCTTTCTTGTCGATATTTGAGGACTATACCTTTTTAATCCATTTTTTTTTTTTGCTCTAATTTACAGCCGGTAGAAACAATAGATTTTTCAAAAAGCATCTTAGTGCATTTAGAATAAACTAATCATCCAACTTAGGAGTATCTTTTTTCTTAATTCGTACAAGAAATGATGCTTTGTACTGTTATCATAAGGAAATCTTACAAAAATTACAATCTCTAGCAATTAATCATAGATTTATCAAAACTAATCAAACACATATAAAAATTAAAAACCCAAAGAAATAAGGTTCCTTCTCTCAAAGAATCACACACAAAGATCTCCTTCCATATTTTAATCGTGCTTAGCAACATTAAATAATGCATGACGAAAAGAAAATTTCATCGATGAGGTAGCAAATAAGGTGATGAGATACAAAAAGATATATATATATACAATGCAATATTCCAAAAATTTACGAAAAAATAATTTTTTTCAATGGGTATGGTTGAGATTCATCGAAAACATATGGATGAGTCAATATACAAAGTTTGAGGAAGATCGTAGGTGATTTGGACTTATTTGGTATCAAAATTGGTAATTAAAATCAAGTTCAGAAAATTCTTCTGTGCCACATGTATCAAACATGTACGCACGTATCTCCCACGCATATACATGTGATACAAATATGATACACATGTGATACATAAGTGATACACAATTTGATACACCTATCATTTTTTTTTATGTTCATCTTCTACTTCGAATTTTGATTCAAACCACCTCAAAACTCCGCCAAATCATCTCAAAATTGAGATTCAAGCTCCTTAAAATGTACCTAATCTATTCTAATAACACTCACTCAAGAGAAAGCAAAATCTTGACCTTTTTTTGGTTACAAATATCTAATTGGCTAATATTAGTATTATTTAATTAATATTAATAATATTGTATGAATTAATTAATTATTATAATAAACTACTTATAAATGAACATAACTGGTATTTTCCTTTATCATAAAATGTAGGAATTTTCCTTTGCAAGTCCTCTAATGGACTGGGCCGCGGTAGTTCGTTTATGGGGCTTCAAAGTCCAAAAATAACTAAACTTACAAGTGGACATTTAAAAATAGCTACAATTTTAAAAGTAATTGAAATCTAGCCATTTTTCATGTAAAGATAAAAGTATTGTTCAAAATCCCTAAAATACTCTAGCATAATATACTGAAATTCAAGTATAATATACCTACACTAGAGTTCCGACATAAGTATACTGGAACTCCAGTATATTATTAATATACTGGACTTCCAAGATAATATACTGGAGTTCCGGAATAATATACTGGACTTCCAACTAATATACCGGAGTTCTAGTATAATATACCGGTCCAACATATTATGCTGGAAGTTCATACACAGATGCACATTCTCTAATATATTATGTTGGAACTTTCCGTATTGCAGCAAAATAGTAGCTATTTTTCAATGACTTTGTAAATACTGGTTATTTTTGAATGACCAGTTCCAAAACTCACTAGTCAGTGCTATTTTTACCAAAAAGTACAATTGGTCATTGCAGGTGTGCCAATGGGAGAAAATTGGTTGGTGTAGCCAGTTTTTGAGCCAACTATTAGAGTTTAGTTATATTTTAAAAGGTAATACAAAAATAGCCACTCTTTAATGCGAAATAAAGTATACAAAACTTACAGGAACTCGAACCTTCTAAAGGTAAAACTCCAGCTTACGTTGCTAGTATTCGAAGATTTTCCTATAAGTAAAACTCCAGCACTGTTATGAATAGAATTCTATTTAGAGTGAATGTCTATCTTGTAGAGAGTTTTACTTTGAGGCTAAGTCATTTTTGCCCTACAAATAGAGGGGTCTTACCCCATTGTAAATCATCCCAAAATTCAATAAGAATTCCCTCTCTCTCTTTCTCTGCAATATTGTTCTCCTTCTTTTATTATTTTATAACACGTTATCAGCACGAAACTCTAACCAATTGAGTAGAAGCTTTGTGATTGAGCACAATGATTGTCAATTGCTCCATGAACTTCCTTCATGATTAAATTTTAGATTTAAGGTAAGTATTTTAGTTTTCTATTTCAAATTCTTGACATTCTATTATTTGATTTTAAGTACAAGCAAAGACGATAAATTTTGTTTGCAACTCTAATGGAGTTTGAAAGAAATTATAACCACTCAAAGTTTGCCTTGCCATGATTAAATACATATATAATTGTGGGCAAAGAATTAAAAACCCATCCCATTGAATTTGCTCCATTCTCATTCCCTTTAGAGAATGTGATAGCAGTATGTAATAAGTCTGAAAGAAGACAAAATTATTACCATGAATAATTAATGGATATGGACGTGGCAATAGACGAAATTATATCGTCATTGTTAGATACTTATGTGTAAATAGTCCTAGTCCTATATATAGTTGGAGTAGAATATGTCCTAATCCCATATGTAGTAGGAGTATAATATGTCATAATCCTATATATAGTAGGAGTAGAATATGTATTATATATAGGGCTCATTGTATCATTGTTAAAATACATCAATAATATATTTTTCTCCCATGCTTTCTCACATGGTATCAGAGCTTCAGTGAGAAAATTATCGTTGTGCGTCATTCCAGCGACATCCGGGAAGAAAGATCTCACCGCCGTGTAATTTTCCGGCAACTTCGTCTTGTTCACAGGGTTCATCACTGCTACAGTGGTACTGTGCATATACCAGTACCACCATCAGATCTAACACCCTTATGCGACCAAACCCAAAAAGTCCAGTCATATATGAACAGAAAAATCAGTCACCGTGCGTCTTTCCGGTTGACGACTCAAGATTTATTTGCGTTCATCGATAAATGTTCGTGAACATTGCAATTTCAGTTTTGTTGCTCCGGGGGAGCTTAGTGGCCTTGAATGTCGAATGATCAACTTACAGATATTTTCACCAAGTCCCTCATTGGTACTCGTATTAGTTGCATATGTAACAAGCTCGGTGAATATGATTTGTATGCACCGGCTTGAGGGGGAGTGTTAGATACTTATGTGTAAATAGTCCTAGTCCTATATATAGTTGGAGTAGAATATGTCCTAATCCCATATGTAGTAGGAGTATAATATGTCCTAATCCTATATATAGTAGGAGTAGAATATGTATTATATATAGGGCTTATTGTCCTGGAAACAGCCTCTCTGCCCCCCGGGTAGGGGTAAGGCCTGCGTACATATTACCCTCCCCAGACCCCACTTGTGGGATTATACTGGGTTGTTGTTGTTGTTGTATAGGGCTCATTGTATCATTGTTAAAATACATCAATAATATATTTTTCTCCCATGCTTTCTCACAGTCATCATATGGTAATGAGAACAATAAGTATTCTCAAAATAAGCCTTCACTCTGTGAAAGTAATATTTGTCGATTTGACATGAGATTTTATAAAGCACATATAGATGATTATGGTCCATTCATGATGTGAATGTGACAACATCTTACTTATGAATACATATTCATTCTTCAAAGAATTTGAACGTGCTAGTGGTAGTGAATATACCACACTCACCTCTAGAAGAAGGTTTGAGATGATACCATAAATAATATCATTATTATGGCATGAATGGTCATTGGTCACGTACCTATTGTATGCCAAAATATTTTGGCATTGTGATTATTAAAAGACAATGGTAATGCAAGAAACAGATCTTCCATATAATTTTGACCGTACACATAATGGTATAACTTTCTCTTTAAAAGAGATACTCACCATATAGGTGTTGATAATTATGTGGTACTATCAATTAATTGAGAGCTCTGGAAGAGCCAATTACCACTATTTTGGAGAAACACAATTAATTACCAGGATTGTGTTGTAGTATGTCTCAATGAAACTTATTCAGTTTCCAAAGTATACGCGAAAGCGGTTGATTATATTGAGACTATAAATAAAGAAAATATTTAATATCTTCTATTACTACAACTTGTAGCGGGGTAATATGTATGTAAAAGGCTACCCGCTTTATCTCCAATTTATACTACATAAACAAAAGAATATCACAATGAAGTGAATATTTATTGATATAAAACCCATATCATAATAAACTTGGAGTTTATTCATAATTGCACACATCATGGTGCAAACCTGAAGTTTATCAATATTGATAATTTATTCAGTTGGCATAATTGATTTACCCATATCAATTTAAGTATGATGTGCAAAAATAAAGAGAATTCACATGGGTAAATATTAAAGAATTAGAAAGTTCTTTATGAATTCTCTTACATTGTTTGTTCTCATTAATTAATTGACCAACTAAAATTGGGATTGAATCCCATGAATGCTGGAAATATCAAAGGTGAATATGGCCCCATTCACCTGTCATGTATACCACATAAGATGCATTTATGAGATGGTTACATGCGCGATTATTATTAACCCGCAACATGGTGTTTGCAAGGTAACTTGCTCAATAATTTGATTTAGAGCATAATTTCCAGATTTTTTATTCAAGATAGTTTATCTTGATAAGTTGGTTTAGATTACAGTTGGTTTAGTAAAATAATTTATTGAGTGCCTCCACTTAATAGCTAAACTATTGCTTATAAGAACAAAGTTTATATATATCAGTTTGATATACGTTATATACGAAAGTATATTATTTTCTCCCTTCACAAGTGGTTCGGGGTCAGGAACCAAATAATTCCATCTTATAATTATTGATGTGCGGTGTATATTTTGATTAACACCATAACACACAAAGATGGCTTCTCAAAGTTGAGGAAACAAGTTAGTTTTTCTAACGTGAGAGGGAGACAAGATACAACAATTGAGAAAAGTTACATGGGATAAATTATCATTTATACATCGAGATCCTCAAATAAAATAATATGAACTTGAAGTTCATAAAAGGATAATTCATGTGCAATTTATTGCAAAGCATGTGAGACGCATTTGCTGACCCAAATAAAGTAACTATATTCTCATTGCAAATGCTCATATTAAGTCCTAGAAGGACAAAGTCTATGGTAAGCTTAAAGCGTATAGACAATCGGTTTCAAATAAACTTCTTGATAAAGAAGATGAGCAAATGATCATAATAAAAGAGGCAAGTGATCTAGAAAATTACATAACATAACACTTTATAATATCTCATGAGAGATTCAGGTACCTGAATATATGAATGAAGAGATCTCTATGTTATGTCATTATGAAAATACATTGAAACTGATATAAAATCTGTGTCAACGTCAACCTTCAAGAAGCTAGTGCAAAAGATTGGGATGCGAAGGCTTAAGGATGTGAATTGATGTTCTCATCAGGGGGAGTTAATGCGCGTTGCACTCTTTTTACCTTACAAGGTTTTGTCCCACTGGATTTTCCTTGCGAGGTTTTTAACAAGGCAACCAAAAGGCGTATTATTAGATATGTGTACTCTTTTTCCTTCTCTAGATTTTTTTTTCCCATTGGGTTTTATTTTAGTTAAGGTTTTAATGAGGCACATTAACATTGAATAGACATTCAAGGGGGAGTGTTATGAATAGAATTCTATTTAGAGTGAATGTCTATCTTGTAGAGAGTTTTACTTTGAGGCTCATTTTTGCCCTATAAATAGAGGGGTCTTACCCCATTGTAAATCATCCCAAAATTCAATAAGAATTCCCTCTCTCTCTTTTTCTGCAATATTGTTCTCCTTCTTTTGTTATTTCATAACAAGTACTTTATTTTTTATAACTTTTATTTCTATTATTATATTTTTACTTTTTAATTTCTTTTGAAATTTTAAAATATTTTTTCTTTGTAGATTATTTATCTTTTACTTCTCTATATTTACTTCTTGTGATTCCATGTAATTGCTTGTATTTTATTTTTTATTTATTTTATTATTCTATTTTTTTAAATTACACCTCCTATTATTAGAAATAATGAGTCATTAACAAACTTGACATATAACGAGTGATGCAATTAAAGCAGAATTTCATTGTTGAATGTGGTTATAAACTATCATGTTTCCCAATTATTAAGTTGCACCGGAACTTACTATTATTATGCTGGAATTTGACATATGATAAACTATTTTTTTTTTAATTTTGATATTGTGTTATATTCATGGTTTCAATTTACTTGTATTAGTAGTATTTGCTTACATTGCATGGTAGATTAGTTTTGTCAAACATTTGAATAATGTTATGACATTATATTTATAAATATTAGTTCATTTTATCAAGCGTGAATTCCATGATGTTCTTACAAAATGTATATTTTATTTTTGTAAATATCTAAACTAAATATTATTAATTTAAAAAAATTAAAAAGTATTTTTACGATATTAGTTATAAATATATGATTACTAAATTAATATATATCCACGAAAAAATATATATCTTAAATATCAAATATGATATCATTTATACTTATAAAAAATTATAGGCATATATTTGTTATATTAACTTTTATGTTTTGATAATTACGTAATTTAAAATTTAATCTAACTGTGTAACTTGTGCAACCAAACAGTAAATTATTATTACACTGTAATGACACATGTTGTCGTAATTACACAACTGTATAATTACTGAGGTGTGTAATTACTACCCTAGTAATTATACCAATTCCAATTACAGGGTGAATTTCCAAACATACTCTTAGTGCTCATTGTTCAGATTAGCTTTTGGTTTTAGTTAAAAGTTTACGAGTCCATTGTTTAAACTATCCTATTGTCACGACCCAAATTCTCCCTCTGTGAATTTTCGTGACGACACCTAATCTCTACGACTAGGTAAGCCTAACACTTTTCGGAAATAAAATAAAAAATATGAAAGATCAACAATAACAGTAGCAGATATTTTTTAACGAGCAATTGAGATGCCGCTCGTAATAAACAATAATCAACTCTCGAAATATACATAACACTCCCAAAACCCAAAACACCGCAAGTAACAAGCTTCTAGGAATTTCTAACTGTTCTATACATCAGTGTCTATAGAAAAAAGGAAAAATTAACATAAGGGGATAGAGGGGGACTCCGAGGTCCGTGGACGTGGACGGCCGTACCTTGAAGTCTCTTGAACAACAGTAACCTTACAACTAAAGTCGAGGCTAGTAAGAGGTAACCGGGTCTGCACACAAAAAACGTATGCACAAAAGGCGTGAGTATACTACAACGGTACCTAGTAAGTGCCAAGCCTAACCTCGGTCAAGTAGTGACAAGGTCAGGTCAGGGCCTTACTGGTATATTGATAATAAAACAAGATAGAATGAAATATGGCTGTAAAATAAAGATAGAAATTTAACAAGAATGAAATCATCGAAGATAACAACTTAGTACATAGAGATAACAATAAGGGATCTTTCGAGATAATGTCTCGTAGTCCCAAACGTAAATGTGTAGGGCGATATCTCGAAATACTGTTCCATAATCCCAAAGTAAATATGCAAGACAAGGGGATCTCTCAGAATACCGTTCCGTAGTCCCGGAGTAAATATGCTGGGGGATTTCTCGGAATACCGTTCCACAGTCCCAAAGTAAATATGCAGCTCAAACAACAAAAATAACAGTTACAACAAGAAAGCCTATAGTTTAGACTAAGCTCAAATCAAGGAAAAATAGAAAGTTCACTAAACATGCTGCACAGAGTTCTGATAAACAATTAAGGCAAGTAGCCATACAATCTAAGATAACATGATACAACACATACTAATATAACTCAAATAAGAAGGAAATAGGTTATTACTTAGCAGAAATTGGGTTTTACAATAACTAGCACGTGTATGCACTCGTCACCTAATGTACATGACTCTCACATATAAAAAACAATACTAAATCCTAAGGGGAGTTTCCCCACACAAGGTTAGGCAAACCACTAGT
Organism: Nicotiana noctiflora; assembly: GCA_032618575.1. Taxonomy (NCBI): domain Eukaryota; kingdom Viridiplantae; phylum Streptophyta; class Magnoliopsida; order Solanales; family Solanaceae; genus Nicotiana; species Nicotiana noctiflora. Next base: position 184,217 of record JASVEL010001208.1, read on the forward strand.
CTCGAACCAACCTCAAACAAATTAGTAATAATTTTTGCCACGAATATCTAACTCCGAATGGCCAAAATTTATCCAAATCAATTAAACAACATAAATAAAACTACAAGAAACTAATCTAGATAATGAAATCAAAGTTAAAGCAAAAAATTGGAAAATTGCCCTAAAAGTCTCCCCGCACCCACATCTCGAAATTGGATAAAAGTCATGATTGGGTCCAAGCCTACACTACTATTGAGTAGCGAGGGTGGTCGATGCAGTTTTAACTCAACTATGGCTTTATCTACTCATGAAAATAACAGAAAATAAAGATGAAATGAAGATAAAATTCATAATACTAGATTAAAGGGTGAAAATCTAATGTTAAAAGATGAATCTAGTACAAAATTTAGCAAAACAGTAAACTCAGCTGTCTCAAGTACTCCTCTAATACATAACATAACCTAAAAATGTAAAAATGATTTAGTATACTAAGCTGAAAATATCTGACAAACATACCCCCGCGGAGGTTGTGAAGCCGCATAATTTTGAGTGCGGGCGCACTCTTCCTTTCGCAGCCACACAATTCTGAGTGCGGCTCGTGTTCTTCAATTTGGATCTAGCTTGAGCCGAGCTTTCGCGGACCACATAATTTTGATCGCTGCCGCACAATTCTGACGGGGACCGCACTTCTCTCTTTTGCTCAAATTGTATGCTCTCTGAACCTTAGTCATCGCGGTCCACGTAATTTCAATCGCGGATGTATATTTCTTGTAACGACCCGACCTGTCATTTGAGATCTAGCACGTCGTTCAGCAATCTGAGGCCAAGAGCAGCTTCATTTAAGGTATTATGACTTGTACGCATGGTCGAAATTGAATTTCAGGAAGTCCAGAATTGATTTGGAAAGAGAATCATATTTCGGAAGCTTAAAGTTCAAAAAATTAACTAAGATTGGATTTTTGAGTAAACAACCTCAAAATTTGGGATTTGAAGGTTCCAGTAGGTTCGTATCATGATTTCGGGCTTGGGCGTGTACCCGGATCGGTTTTGAATGACCCAAGAGCGTTTTGGTGCCTTTTATGAAAGTTAGCATTTTGGAATAAATTTCATAAGTTTAGATTGTAGTGGATTTCTTTGTTATCGATGTCCGTTTGGGATTCCGAGTCTGGGAATAGCTCCGTATGATGATTGTGGAGTTGGGAGCGCGATCAGAAGTGAATTCAGAGTTACATGGGTCATTTTAAAATCATTTGGCTAAAGATAGAAATTTGAAGATTTTTGAGAAGTTTGATCCGAAGTTGACTTTTTGGTATCATGGTCGAAATTCGATTCCGAAAGTTGGAGTAGGTCCGTTATATGAAATATGACTCGTGTGCAAAATTTGGGGTCAATCACACGTAATTTGATAGGTTTTAGCATCAAATATAGAAGTTTGAAATTCTAAAGTTCATTGATCTTGGATTGGAGTGTAATTCATGGTTTAAGCATTGTTTGATGTGATTTGAGGCCTCGACTAAGTCTGTGTTATGTTTTGAGACTCGAGGTATGAATCTGCTACGTCCGCAGATCCGGAGGGTCTTCTTTTATTCTCCCTGAGTGATGTCGTTTATTTTCTCTATTTCAGTTGTATAGATACTCTAGATGTATAGAGCTACAATTATACTCTCTTAGTCCGTGTTGTCCGTGAGTTTCCAGGTCTTGGTAGTTGTATTTCTTTCTGGTATTTGGTAAAGTGTATGTGTCGAGCGGTACTTATTACATTTCTTTTATATCATTCCACTGTTATCTTAACTATTGTTCATAAGAGTTGTATATTCCGCATCGTGTTAGGCTTACCTAGTCGTGAAGATTGGGTGTCGTCATGACAGGTTCACTATCGGTGAACAAGGGTCAGCGACAGAGAGGAACAATAGATGATTATAAACGATCCATGTCACTTGATTCATTTGATTTCCAGAATTGAGATTTGGAGTTTGTTCAGTTGTCCCCATTTTCGCTTTTCTTGTTTCTTTCCCAGCGATTTAACACCCAGATGACGAGATTTTGTAAGAGCAAAATTTTTCACCAAGAGAATTTCAGAGAAGAATGACAGCGGAAGAAAATTTTCAGATTAGAAGCTTCGATTTCACGAGCAAAGCTCTAATACCATGTTGATAATTGAGGAAGAAGAGAGAGTACAGAGACGATGGAGAGAAAAAGAGTGAAAATGTATTATTAGAAGTGAAGTTATATGAATACACGATAGCCCTTTATACTTGGCTACTTTTTAACTACTAACCTAACAACTTAACACATATTTAACGACCTATAACTATATTTGTAATAATTACTATGCCCTTATACTATTTTAACAGAAGTTACTTTTATATAACTTCCAGCAACTCAAATAATGGAAGTGAGAATTAATCCTGGATTTTCTCTATGTTTAAAAGTGAAGAATGATGTACATTTTTCAATAACATTTATTAGTTTTTTCAATTAAAACTCTTACATTATGTACATTTTTGTGAAAATCATGAAGTTTCACGATCCCAAAATTATGTTCGAGAATATGTTAAGACATTCTTACATTAACAAGAATATTTGCTAAATTAGAACAACTCTAAATTAAGAAATCACACTTTGCAAATGTATGAAATTCAGAAGTAATTATCCATGGTGAAGGAACGCATATGATCCCTTCGCCCTTAATTAAATTTTGAGTTCAAGTCTTGGGAATGAACAAATTTACTATACTAAGCGTTTTCCTTTTGATGGATCATACACGATACAAATTTGGAAACTTCAATAGTAATAAATGAAAAATGAAAAAAATGAAAACAAAAACAAAGGCAGTCGTCATTTTATGGTATTAAATCTTCTTAGAATTGATCAGATGAATCAAATTGGACCCTGTCAATTTCAGGAGATGTATTCCATTCCATGAACAAGGTAAAGGATCGATTCCCTATGCTGGATCAGCCAATAAGAAAAACCCACGTGTACTCCTGCAAGAATTGTCAGCCAACCACACTGGTTTTCGCTTTCGTATCACAACTGTTTGTGTAAATGCCAAGGAAACAGTTAATCTTTTTTTGGTTTCACTCTTTGCCTTCCCATTTGCCAATTGCGCCGGCGCCTGTCCTTTTGCCACCCCGCGCTTCTACGTTATCCTCTTCCTAGATCCTAACTTATTTCCATTTTGGTATGCTCACATTATTTTATTTTAATGGCAATATGGGTATCACATAGTCTCAATTATTAATTCCCATAAGATAAAGAAATGTGTCCACTTGACTACACGACATTTTCAGATTCATTGAAGTTGGGTTTTAAGCTATGTCTATCCTTCCTTTTTGGTATTGTTACAATATTTCAATTGCAAAATATTAGGAGTAATTATTACTCCCTATGTCCAAATTTATGTGGCATATCTTTTTTTTTATCCTTTTAAAGTATTCCAAAATACGATTATGCAGATTTTATATAGTAGTAGTAACGGTGTTTACCGTTAATTTTTTCACTAGACCCAAATATATCAAATTTACCATACTTATTCATTTAGAAACAATTTTATTTTATTTTTCTTTGATAATTTGTCCTTAATTTTATGGCTCGCTCCAGACCAAAAGTTTTAATTAACAATCTTTTGTTCCTTATTAAATTTAGTGGCTAGTCACCATAGAAATTAATGAAGTAATTTCCATGACATAAAAGAAAGAAGTTTATTTGCACCTAGTCTTTGAATGGGAGAGTTGATTTTCCAATATATTATACAAATATTACGTTTCCTATAGAGCCTATTTTAAGGAAGGATGGTGAGAAATAGCACATGAGATCTTTATAAATTTTGTTTTAGTTCAAATTGTAAGTGTAGATTAGATACCATTTCTTCAGTTTATTAAAAAAAAATTCATGATATGTTTCTAATTGTTTGGATATGTTTGTTACATATCGTTCCAAAATGTTTCATAAATTATATCAGTTGTTGTTGTTTTATGATATTACCTACTAGCAACTTGCATTATTACAAAGAAAAAAATATAATTTGAAGTAAATTAAACATATTATATAAAAAGATAGGATAAATAATTAGTTAATAATAATAATAAAGGGAAAGATAAGAGAAAAGGCAAGGTAACGATACAATAAATTTGATGTGGTCGTTATATAAAGTGACTTTTTTTATCATTATGTAACGATAAATTTAACGATATAATATATTGATACATTTGTAGGTAACAACCCCCAAACAAGTTGTAACCCAAAAGAAAAGTTACTCACTTTACTATGATAAATCAAAGAGTCAGTTTGTGAATAGTTATAGAGTTAACTTCTATTGATCTAGTGCTAATATACTGTGTGAGATCTTAGATCTGTGTCCACTTGACAAGATAGAACGTGGGGTTTTGAGCTACAATCACCCTTTCCATTTTTGGTATTATTTTTATTACTTTAAATGGCATGATCTCTATTATATTAATTTCCACTTGACAAAATGACATTTTATATCCATCATTTTTGTTTTCTCCTCCAAGACCCACCACCCACTACTTTCTTCTCTGCTCCTCCTTCTTCTTCAGCTGTAGTGGTTGTGGTGGTGGTGGGGTGTAAGTATTTTCTCTGCATAACAAATTAAATGGGAGGTTCTTGCAATGAACGCCTTGATTTTGGCAAAATGGGTTATGGGTAATTTCTCTTTTTGTTATACAGTTTGCATTTCTCAACTTTAGACTTGTTCGATTTTATCTTTGTTTCTCTTTGTCAGAAAGTGGGGTGATCTGATATTCCTGTTTTTACCCCCATAAAGATTGCTTCTTTCTTCTTCAACTGTTTGATTACTGGAATTTATATTTTGAGGTGATCTGATTTATAACTATGTCTCTGTCAGTGTGTCTAACTCTTTCAGATGCTCAAGTAAAAGTTGATTTAATGTGATGTGTAACTTGAAACTTGATTTTCTGTATGTGAATCAGGATTGGAACATTCTTAGTGTGCATTTTATCTTTGTCTTTCAAGATTGAAACTTCATCTCCCTCAATTTCAGTTTTTGTAGCACTATTTCCTTATTAGGCTGTTACGAAAAAAAATGACATTTCTATTTGAAAATGATTAAATGAGAAGCTTTTATAGCCTCGCAAATGCTAATGTTATAGCGATATAGATGATATGGCATGCTATGTTTAAGATCATAAGTTTCTAAAGTTTCTTTTTTTCTTCCTAAAACTCCATGCCGAGTCAAACTACGTTAGAATGAAGGGTGTAGTGTTTGATTGAGGTTCCTAAAGTTGCACTAGTAGTAGTCTCCATCTTCCTGTAGAAATCTTCAATCTCGATTGTTTTTAGCTTTTATATGTTTTTTCTTACAGTTCTAGTTGTTCTTAGTATCTGATTTTGGATTTGTGATAGCTGCAAGCACTATAGGAGAAGATGTAAGATTAGAGCCCCTTGCTGCAATGAGGTCTTTGACTGCCGCCATTGTCACAATGAAGCCACGGTAACTTTGATTCACCAATCTCTTGAACTTACTTGATGGTGACTAATATATTCTCTGTCTAATGAAAGTTAATCATGTTTTCACCTGTGTTTGTTTCAATAGAGCATGTTGCGTATTATTTCTGATCGGCATGAACTAGTTCGACAGGATGTCACACAGGTTATATCTCTGCTATTTCCACTGCTAGTTATTCGTCTTCACTTAATTCTTGAAGAGTTGTTATGATATGAGGTATGTTTCCTTTTGGTACTTCAGGTCATCTGCTCGGTTTGTGATACAGAACAGCCAGTACGTGTCTTTTGACTTGAATTCACTCCTCTTTCTCTGTTTTGGTATTACTGGAATTGATGCTACAACGGCCTTCCTATTTCAAATCCAGGTCGCTCGCCTTTGTACAAATTGTGGTGTCAACATGGGAGAATATTTTTGTGAAGTGTGCAAATTCTATGATGATGATGTAATATATAGTGCATTTTACTAATATTCGATTTAACTCGTTTACCTTTAAACAAGGCAATCCCATAATTATTTGGGCTTTAGGCCCTTTAGCCATTACCTTTCGAAATACTTATTTCCAGACTCCCCTGTTACAGGTAGACAAAGGACAGTTCCATTGTGATGATTGTGGAATCTGCAGGTTAGCGTACAGCATATCGCAGTGCATTTGTTACTTTTTGATGGTAAATGTATCTTCTGCTTTGGAAGTTCCCGGTCTGACATTTATTCTTTGCACAGAGTTGGTGGTCGCGAGAACTTCTTTCATTGCAAGAAGTGTGGTACATACGCATCACAATTTCCGATCATTAAGATTCGAGGCTTTGTAGAAAATTCTGTTTTCTTTTTCTCATATGTTTCGTGATTCTTTACCTTGGAAGTATACATGCTGAAATTTACCATGGTTAATGTTAAGATTTTGTTTACACCGTCGAGGCATAAACATTGTTGTAAGTGATTATGCCCTGGATATTACTGTAATACAAATTACATTTATATATTTCTTCAATCCTACATATCTCTGTTGTTTTTCTCCCTTCAAATAGTGGAATGTAGGAGTGTCCACAATGTTTCCAGAGTTCTGGTTGTGCAACTATGTTTTGATGCTTTATTTGATTGTTCTTATTGAAAATACCAGTTGTGACCGAACTTTTGCTTTCTTATATCTGCTGTCTAATTAGTTGGTTGGATAATGCAAATAGAGAACCTACAGTAAGAGCACTATTTAAAGCTTTTCAATTTCATTTTTGTTGCTCATTTAGAGAAGTTACAAATTGTATGGTGATATCAGTTTCTTCTTTGTGATTTCGTGTTGCACACAGTGGGCACTCACATAATGTTGTGGCTTCTTCATTCCTGTTGTTTGGTACATTTTCTTCTTCTTTTTTTTTTTTTATATATCATTAAAAAATCTATGTGTTGTTCATTCATGTGTGTCAGCAGAGACTCTTAAATAATTCTCCCATTTTCTTGTGAATTTCTTGTTCCCCAGTTCACCCAATCTTCCTGCTCCCTCTAAATATTTATTCTCACATTCTCTGAGGAGAATTTAATGACAATTAAATTTTACATTAATGCAGATAATTAATAATCTTTCTGGGTTTCTCTTCTTTGGTCTTATTAGTGAGGCTTTTATTTTGCTTCTTCTTTTATCAGTCCCACTATTAATTATTCAGAAACATAGGTTGAAGTCAGTAAAGACGTTAATTACACCTGGAATATATTTACTAAGTTTATCAAGGTCTGTGTGTGATCAGCTTTCATAGCAGTTTATTCTTTACCTTCATTTCTTTTAAAAAATGGACCCCTGGTGACCGGTCCCCCGGGCACCTCGGTTGATTCAGCTCAGTTCTTGATCACGCGACTTTCAATTCTCTGCTTGATACATAATCTTTTGTTGAAATCTTGCCTTTCCAGCAGCAAACCTTCAGCAACTTTGCCGCCATTTTTTTTTTCAAGACCTTTTAGCCTCTCTTTCAGTTGCCTTGGTATCCTGATAAACCCCTAATACGGTGGTAAATATTAATGTTTAACAATATTAATATTAATAATCAACAAAGAGTGATTAATGGAGATGAAGAACGGCAATCGCTATAAATATTCAGCTATCAGGGTGAATATCTGGAATAAACATGCTAATATGAGATATCGAACAAAATAGCAGGAAAAGTCGACGAGATGATGAGAAGGAGAAAAACAAAACATGGGGCCAGCAGGCACTATTATCAATAACCTGGTGAATTGAATTGATAACGCTGGTATTATTATGGAAAATATATTAATTTATTTATAAAGAGGTGAGGTATTATGTTTTCTTCGGTGGTGACATTATTCAATACCACCATTTTTCGGTCACTTGAATTGTAAAATGGTAAAATGATATTATTATTTTTACTCAATTATCAACCTCTACAGTCCATGATAATATATTATTTCTCATCTGTTGTCAATATAAAGGTGACGTGGTAATGATGATATAATTGAAATGTTGATGGTCGCTATCCGGGCGTTAATTATCATCATCAGCGGTGGTGGCGACCATCGCCATCAGCAGCGCTCGCCATCAGGCGCCAATCGCGTACCAGCACTGGTCATTTCTTCGATGCGACGGATCACCGCGACGCGTCCATCATCCAGACGCCATCCGTCGATAATATCGCCAGCGCCAGCTGATCATCGCTCGCCGGTCTGGCGCGCAGGCTGGGGCTCGCCGGGCCAGAAGCGTAATGGTGGCGGGGTCAGGTTACGCCGTTGTTCATCGCCTGCCGCGCCCGTTGAATGAATACCCAGGCAAAACCATCCTGCTAAATGGATTGCTCCAGACGCCTGGGTCACGGGTGGTCATCAATGGCGGGCGCCGGGAAGCGCGATAACGTACTGATCGCTATCGTAAACGAGCACCGCAGGCTGACCGTAAACATCATAAAATGCGTTGAGATATTGAACGCGTAAAGGTACTCAGGTGGGTGTCGGCAGGCGGCATTTGCACCAGCTGGGCGGTGGCCGCTGAATGATGTATGTTGCGTGACCGGGGCGCCATTAATGGTTTAATAACCTGTTCTTCAACCATTCATGCAAAAGAATTAACTTTGTTGTAATGGGTTGCCAAATGTCTGGTCGGCACCAGAGGCACCTGAAACGCGCTCTATTGCTGTACGGTTATCAGCATTGTTAACGCAGTTGTGCAACACGGTATTACAACCGGGCAAGGACGGTCGACCTATCGCGATGTTGGTGACACCATCACAACATATCGCCTTTGTAAAGTGATGCGGGGTTTCAGGCCGCGGTGCATTGTTCCCGCTGTTGCCCGTTCTTCAGACTGGTCAGCGCTAATCAGCTCGGCTTTTGCCTGCCGATCGGTCACCGGATGGCAAATCAACAAAGTTAGCGAAGCCGTATTCATCAAATGTCGTTATTCAGGCGTAAATAAACGGTACCGTCGCTTCCTGGTTTGTTCTGCTCCAGCAGCTTTGTTGCCAAAGAACAAACGTACGCTTGTTGGTCGATCGCCAGCTCTGGATTAAATAAATTTTGCAAAATGGGACTCAGGTGCGCTTCCTCGTCGTGTTTTTCAGTTACGGGCACGGGGCTCATCGCTGCTAATCGCCGTTTCTGGTTTATTTCGGTGCACCGTATTCACGTTAAACCTGGCTTTTGTCGACGAATCTCTGGTTACGACTGATTCTGGTTTCCTGCATCGCGGAACATTGGTTTCCAGGGTTGAACCCCTGGGCATGGTGCTGATTTTGATTATGCGCGGGTGCCATATCGGTCGGTGGTGTCTGGCGCAGGAATGTCGTCGCCAAAACGGCGCCGTCTGCATTATCGATAATCTCTGGCAGGATTTCTCCGGATTGTCTTCCTGCTTGTCGCCATCACCTTTCTCTTCATTAGCGTCTTTTTTTTACGCGTTTGCGCGTCGTTCAGCTTCTCGCCAGCACGCGCCACCACTATCGGCGTGTGCTTCGCCAGCCCAGCTTCTGCTGACGCGGCGGTACGCTGGCGGGCGTAGCCCAGCACCTTCTCCAGCTCGCGGGCAGCGCCACCTCGGCTGCGAGAAACTGCTCGTCCACCGGTGTTGCCGTTCGCGGTGGATCTTATCAGGCGTCCGGTAATGCGGATGCCAGAATACCACCCGCAGGCGACCACCACGGCAGCGGCGGCGTACCGAACTGATGCGGACGTTTTGATGCAGCAGGCACCGTCAGGCAATGCGAGGTCGCCAGTTGGTCATTGCCTCCTGATTTTCAGCGCACCAGTTCTTTTTCGATGAACCGGATAAACGTTAATGTTCACCAGTGAGCGTCCAGATGCTTGCAACGGACTCACCGGGCGTGGTTATGAACAGGATCACGTCTGGCTGTAGTTTGGGTTCGCTGAAAATTCGCTTTTAGCCTGATCGACCTGTTTCTGCCGGACATCTGATTTAGTGGTGTCGGTCGCAATCCATGGTTCTGACTTAGAATCAGCCACGAGAATCCCGTTCGACTATGTGGTGGGCTGCGGGTTTTCGCTTCGACACATGGGCGCTGCATGGTTTCTGGTGGTTTCTGCTACCCTTGGCACTCACACGGAAGTAGACTCTAACGAGCACGCCTTGAAATATCTTCGTTCATCATTACGGCAACGGTTGATTCCTGATGCCGTCTTCGTTGCCAGCAACGGCAACGGTGCCGGTGCATCTGCGGTGCCCGTGGCTGGAAGATGTCGCGGTAAAATCGCCGCCTGACCCTGGCCTGCTTGGCAGATGCTGCTCAACGCCGATGCGATGGCGGACGCAATTTTCACCGTGACCAGCGTAACCGTGTGGGCGTCACCCATCGAACGATGTCGTGATCGCTCATGTTCCGGATCAACCAGTCGCCGGAACTGATTGCGGTGATGTCGATGCTGATGTTGGTGGCCTGAAAGCTGCTCATCAATATTAAATGCTCTGGATATTGCGCGGCGCTGCTGCCAGGAACCTGTTCTGCCGTTGGCGGTAACGACGTGCTCGCCATGGCAATAATGGTCTGGCTGTGAGCCGTTAATAAATATGTCACGGATGCGACTTGCGCTCTGGAGCATCCTGGATAAACTTTCAGGTCCCCATCAGTCTGACGCCAGGCTGGAGCATATCTCTGGTCTGCTGCGTCGCCTGCCAATTTCTACAGCAAATGGACAGCCTGAATGTGCTATTCTTCTCTGTTGCGTGCTCGGTGGTGGGTTGATGTCCACGACCGCCAGTAATGCCGCCTGCTCTGAAAGTTGATAATCGCCAGACGCGGGTCGCCAGGGTGAAATCGTATCCCTGCTGGGCGCCGACCTTCGGCATTGCTCCGCCAGTAATCAGCAGATGATGATACCGCCAGTCATGTTACCGGATGCTGGTATCAGGAAATAAATAACCCGACAACAGGTAGGTAAGTAATCGCCTTTAGGATGAAATATGCGGACTTAGTGTCATAATGTGATCACCCGTGAAATCAAACTTATCGCTGGCGCTGATAATAAGATGGTGATGTCTTTCATTTCCGCTAATGAAATTATCGCCGGGCATTTTGCGTTATGCGGGTGATCAATATGCCATTCAGCGATGGGGCCGCAGGCCTTTCCGCCCGCTGCCGTTTATCATTCCTGATGTCGCTGATGCTGGTGCTGCCGGCGCTGTTGGCGCTTTGGTGGTCAGGCATTGCCGGAACATCACCAGTCGTGAAACCGGGACGAATACCGTCAGCGTTGAGCGCGCTATCGCGTTTATCGGCTTTATGTTCCTGATGGTATCGCGCTGATGCCGCTATCGGGTGGCAATGGATGCGGTGCGATGGTGGAACCAGCAGTCTGAAGGTGAAAGCGAGATGGAGGACGACTGGAAACAGCCAGCCGATGCGTCCCTAACGTTCTGCTGGTCGTGAACGCAATATCAATAACTGGCTTTCAAAAGCAAAATGAAAGCCAACACCTTCTTTTTTCAGCTCGAAGCTCGGCGCGTTCATTTCTTGATGTTGAATGGTCTATGATTAATGACTTTCTTAGCCCTGAACAAAAGTTAGCCAGATTCTGACCTGTTGATGTCCAGCAATCATCACTCAGCGCTGCATTTATTAATGCCGATGTTGGCTGGACGTAAATACAGCTCTATAGTCGTGAACCGGGTGATTCCATTTTATGCCAGCCAACAACAGCTGTGAATATCCCGCAACCGACGCCGACCAGTATGCATCAGGCGTGGTATGACAACAAAGTGTGCAAATTCTGGGCCTGGGCTGAAGTGGTCATTAAAACTGGAAATATTATCGTCGCCGGACCAGAAGAACGGCTATTACCGGTCAGTCCATGAGCTGATGAAGGTTACTGGGCGGATACGTAGATAAATACTTTGCCAAAAAGCCAAATCTGAAGAAGTATATAAATTCTTGATGCGTACAGAAGGTGATTGTCCTCGCCTTTACGGTATAAAGGATGCAAAAGCCACAATACCGTCAGGTTTTGTTGCTGTAATGATATGAATAAACTTTAATCCCTTCAGGCTTATTATTCTCTGCCGTCCACGCCCATTTCAGTAAAACTCTCCATGTCGAAGTGATAATCTTAATGATAATCCCAATAAATCGATGCTTGATACCTTAATAATCGCCATCTTCACCAGGCGTATGGTAAAAAATATGCAAAATAACAATATGTATTGATCAAATCTTATTGTCTGAATAATCTGGTGCTGTTCCGCTGGGGTGGGTATTTAACCTGGCTTTGACCGTCGCCATTAATCTGGAAGAAGATCAACTTACGTTCTTCCTGGCTTTCTTTTTTATGTTCTGGTGGTCGTACTGTGCTGGTCAGTCGGCGCATTTATGACGAACAGCATTGCTGCTGCTGACCTTGTCGAATATTCAGCTTATTTCTGCTATGCTTTATGATGAACAAAGAAGGTAAGTTTGGTGCGCGACGCCGGAGTATTCCGGGTATTATCTATTCGGCGGCGTGGGTAAAACCGTGAAAGTGCTGAAAGTGGGCGGATTATCTTTGATGCGGGCGCCGGGCGCACCCGCCAGTAACAATCTGAAGACGATAAAAGCGCCTGACATGTTGGCGCTGGAAGATGACTGTTACTGCAAAGATGCCGTGCCGATTGGTGCTCGCTTGTCAGTCATCTGTTGGCGCGGCCACAAACAGCGCAAAATCATGCAGCCTGCTGATAAATGCCAACAAATGCCAATCGCCGAAATATCATCAATCGACATTGCAACCATTGCGGTGCTGCTGGATTAATCATCATGTGCTGGTAAAATTATCAAAGTGGTCATGACAAATGCAGTATTCACTCTCTTTTTTTGACCATCATCACCTTTGCGGCGGCTTCGAGACCATAAGTGTTGCCCACGAATGACAATGTCTGAACTGATGGCGATCGTCTGGAAAGCCGTGAATCAACATCCGGGCGATCGCGTGGTGGAAAACATCCGCAATAACCTGTCGACGGCGACCGGATAACCTTTCTGTCGCACGACGCGATGGGGCATAAACCATCACTTCGGTATGCGACCTGCTTCGTGGCGGGCAGATGTATCCGGCGTGGAAAGCGAACAGCCAGATGGCGAAGGCTGCCCACTATCGTCGTCTGGCGCCAGGCAGGGGGAACCTGTTGGCTATCTCCTCGCCAGCTCCCGCAAATGCCGATAATGAGCGTGGGATATCGGCGGGCCAGCGCATCGCCAGTGGCCTGTTGATCGTTGAATATCGAACAGGCGAAAAAGTGAGCAGCGCTACGGGCTGGTATGTGCGGACGATGATGCGTGCTGGTATCGCGTGGCGGCTTATTCGTTCTGCTCGCTCGGCATCAGCGATGTGCTGGGGAATATTGATGAGCCAGCTATGAATATCGGTATCCTGATGTCGCCAGCGATATCGTCGGCTGCTTTGCGTGCTTTAAAATGATGATATCAGGCATCGTTGAAAACTTTCAATCATTAATAACGTTATGAATGTTGACGCGATTATGTTCAGCTGATGGATCCCATATCGACGACGTTAGCGAAGGTGACCTGATAACCATCGCGCGTCCAATAAAACCAGTTATGGCTGGTTTTAATGCGGGCGCGTTCCGTGAACTCAGCGTCAGCAGGACGTTGTTGATGGCCATTCTGCGTGGCGTGATGCCAGTGGCGGGCGGTAGGGAATGCGGCAATATCGGCGTGGAAAGCGTATTTTATCAATACCATTAGCGCCAGGCCTGGCTATTGATGACGCCAGACATCGCCAGGGGCGGGCGTTTATATGATGAATACATGGTTGGGACTATCACCCGTGGTCACCGATCCATCGCTTTGCGGCTGGACGACCTGACTGGGGAATATGATTGATGCGGTAGCCGCCGTTTGTCGCGTGATGGCGTCGCCAGTTGTTGCCGTCACCGTCGGCGTTTCGCCGATCTTCACCTCAAACAGCTGGTCGTTAATATGTGGTTGTCGCGGACGCCCGGATAGCGTGATGGCCTGGCTGGCGCCTGATCCGCCGCAGTGTTTTGTTTTGCCTGATGTGCGCTGGAACGGTAATATTTTGCTAACCCCCAACTCTCTTGTGCCGTTTGATGTGGTGTCGGTGGTCGACAGGTGCGGGCAGACGATCTCATGGAGATGCAGGTTCTGCTCGTGGATAAATCATTGCGGTTGAGGTCGAAAGTGATGATAAAAATTTCCGGGTGGGCTTTATCCGTTGCTGACGCTCCTGTAAAGTCGCTGATAATGCCGATCCATTCACTGCTGCGGGCTGGACACTCACATTGACGCCGGGCTCCAGATGCCAGCTGTTAAAACTGATTGGTAGGTGGCGCTTAACCGCCGATGTGTGCAGTAATTCTCTCGCCAGCAATATGAGTTGACTTCCGCGTGATATGCGTGGCGTCGAACTGGCGTCTGTTTGTTATGGCGTCAGTGGCGATCGCCAACTCAATGATGTTGATGAATTGGGGATGATGCAAAAGCGCCATCTGGTGTAACCCTATCCTGGCCGGATTAAACAATTATGCTGGGTCGCTGGCAGGTCTATAAAGTGAATATGAACTATTGGTAATAATATGAAGTGTTGATAATATCGCCGGTTAACGGTGAAATTATGCACGGCGCATTAATATTATTATTGCTGCGGTCATCCGGGTTGTCGCTGATGTTTTAATGGCTTATTATTTTATCTGTTGACATTAAAAATGGCGCTATTTGGTCAGCAAAATTATTAATCTCTAATGAATAATGATTATGAACTGTTAATCTGCAATGGCTGCATCTAATCCAATCTCTGCGGTAGCGGCACCATTAATTCATCAGCGTGTGCGCTTCTGTTGTTGATATCCAGACCGGAAAATACCGTTTGGCGGCTGATGCTGTAACGTCCTGGTCGCCAGCCATCAGCTCTGGCGGCAATCAATCTTCTTTCTCCTCTGCGCGGCGATCTCCTGCTGACGGCGATCTGGCTCCTGATCGCAGAAAAATCACCGATACGGCTGGCGACCGTACGCCACTGTGCATCCATCCATGTTGCCGTCGCCGTTCTTCCAGCGTAAATTAATCAAAACCGATAACGCCACGACATAATGGGTCGTCGACCACTATCCCGGTCGATATGTCCTGGCCTGCCGAGGCCCGATATAATATATCCTGATGGGTCCGCGACCACAGTCGCGAGTTAATATAGACTTGGCCTTTCGAGCCAATATAACATCTCGTGGTGGGTCCTCGACCTGCATCTCGAATCTCGATCGGTATAAAACTTGGCCATTCGGGCCATTTCGAGCTTAGAACGAGGGAATTCCGCACTAGATAATGCTGCTCTCGATGTACACGTCTGAGTACGAGACTCGTATTGTCTTGTGCGGTAGAGGCTATGGTGAGTGTATGTTTCTGACGCGATGTAAAGGTCGCCTTAGCTTCCTGCGGTTACTGTGCTTACTGGATCGGCGCAGGAGCCCGAGCATGCTGTATTAGCCGATGGTGCGATTATAACATTATTAACGGTTGCTGCAACACGGTATTACAATGGCGGGGGAGGACTAAGTCGAACCCACATCACGATGTCACCGCGCCGTGCGTCAGAACGCGTGTCTCGTACATCCGATATAGCGCTGCAAAGTGCTAGTGCGAGGTTTCGAACCTCGGTGCGTTGTTTACTCTTACCGCTCGCGCTCGAGCCGGTGACTTCGATCGCGCGCACGCCTTTCGCAAATCAATCTCCTCGGATGCCAAATCGCTCAAAGTCATAGAGAATGCATCAATATACGCTAATTTCACGAAATTCATTCGAAATAACCCAATTTATATCAAAACCCACAAGTTGTCAAAACCCGACTTTTGGTACACTTGTCGAAAAATTACAAAATTTACATATTCGGAATCCTCATCTCGATACGAGTCTAGGCATATAAATTTTACCAAAATCGGACTCCATTTGCCCACTCAAATCAGTGTTTTTCTTAAATTTAGGCCTAGGGCTCAAACCCACCTTAAATCTTCCATTTACAGGGATTTAACCAAGGATTTCATGTTAAAACGATGTAATTAAGCCACAAAACTTACCTCCAACGAATCCCCGATGAATTACCAGCAATTCCCGTGAGTTTCTCTCCCTAGAACTCAAAAATGGCGTTTTGGGTTAATGAACCCGAGAGCCCTCTGTTCTGTGATTTTAATTCACTGCCAGACGATTTTACCCTACGCGTTCGCGATGGTCTCCACGCGAACGCGATGCCTTGCTCCGTTCCTTCATCGCGAACGCGACGTAAAGTCACGCGTTCGCGAAGACCAATCTTCCTAGCCCGGATTTTTCCTCTACGCGTTCGCGTCCCATACCACGCGAACGCGATGCTTCGTCTTTTCCTCTTACGCGTCCGCGTCCTTCGCCCACGCGAACGCGATGCGTTCCAACCTTCTCCTTCGCGAACGCGGCATGTTACCTCGCGAACGCGATGGCCAACTGGCCCCAGCCTACGCGAACGCGGCAGTGCCCTCGCGAACGCGATGACCATTTTCCCTCAGCCTACGCGAACGCGGGCCTAGCCCTCGCGAACGCGAAGCCTTAACTGGTGCCCAGTGGTCTGCAATTTACAGCAGACCATTCCTTGTTCCAAAGTGCCGGATGATGGTCCGGATTCACCCCGAGGGCCCCGGGACCCCAACGAAAACCACCAACATACCCCAAAACACGATACGAACTTGTTCCAATCATAAAAACACCATCCTAAACATCAAAATCACCAATTACACACGGATTCAAGCCTAAATTTCTTAAAACTTTCCGAATTACACATTTGATGAAAAACCCGACCAAACGACGTCCGAATGACCTGAAATTTTGCAGCCACATCCAAAATCACCTAACGGAGCTACTGCAACTGTCGAATTCCATTCCGACTCCCGGATCAAAATCTCACCTACCGTTCGGATTTCGCCAAAATTCAACCTTAGCCAATTCAAGCCTATTTCTACACCGGGCCTCCAAATTCAATTCCGATCGCTCCCCTAAGTCACAAATCACCTTCCGGAACTAACCGAATCATCGAATCCGATTCCGAGCCCTCTAACCAAATAGTCAACTCCGGGTTGACTTTCCTTATTCAAGCTTCCTCCAAAAAGGCTATATGCCTCATTTCCAATTTAATTTCACTCCTAACTCCCCCGATAGACTCTAACACTTATATAAAAGCATGAATTATGTAATTACAACATAACGGGGTGGTAATTCCCGTGACGACGGGCCGGGTCGTCACACACAATCTATTCGATTATTTTTTTTTGTGGGGGGTGGGGGGGTGGGGGGGTTGAACAGCTGCACAATTTCTCTTTTCCTGTCCCTAGCTGCCATAAATATATGTTAAATTGTTAATCACCCGTTGCACATCTGCTGGCAGTCTCAAGGTTTTTGTTATGATTGTTCCGGTACTTTTTTAGTTGGTCTGCATGCTTTATTTTTTCCTTCTTGTAATTTTCAGAAGAAGGTTTAAGGTTTCTCTAAATCTGATTTTCAAGAGTGCTGTTTACACACAGTCCTACCTTTAAACTAAAAAAAATTTCTTTTCAGATTGAAGAGACAATCATGCCTGAAGATCTTAGATATAAGAAGGTACTGCCTTTTACGCCATATTTGTTACATGTATTTGTTTTGGGTGTTAATTGCATAGGGGCCCCCCAAGACAGGTTCGATGTTTAATTATCCACAGTGCCTTAATGTATGTAGAAGTCCATGCTATTGTCTTCATTTACAGGCTGAACCTGCTTATGGTTTTGCTTAGCTCATCTAACTTGTTTACTTGCAGGTTTGGATTCTGTGTAACGACTGTAATGACACAACTGAAGTATTCTTCCACATTATCGGGCAGAAATGTGAACACTGTCAGTCATACAACACTCGTATGATTTCACCTCCTGTTCTTCCCCAATAACAACTATCTACTCCGGAAAAAATTGATTGTTTGAGCTGCGGAACCAAGCGCTGTGGTCTCATCTTCCTTATTACTAATTGTTTTGTGCCATTTCTGTATTGATTCATCGCCATTGCTTCATAACTCAACTTCAGTTGCAAGCATTTGTGACATGATTCTTTCTCCAAAGATGTGAGAGTAAAACCCAACTTATTTGATTCTGAACTATGTATACCATGTACACATGTATTGCTATAGTATTTCAAGGGACTGCTTTTTAGCTTCAAGTATGAAAATGAAACACATTTATTCAATACCGTGTTCCATCTTCCTCTGCAATCTGCATGTTTAGTTTAGGTTCTGTAATGCCAACCTGATGGTTGGTATAGAAATATGGATGATGAATATCAATTGAATCTGCTCAAAATGTGAACATATCGAGGGACACAATCATTTTCTGATACCCAATTTACATTTCATTCTTGGGGTACTATAGACTTGGAAGAATTCCAATGCAAAATTGCAACCTTGTAGTTTCAGCTGTATCTGAAAGTATAGCAAAGTTGCTCCATTGAATTGTATATGAACTCGTTAAGTTTCAAGATTGTGAAAAACTTTCCAACTTACTGATTTTAACATCTGAATTCCATGGAATTAAAGTAAAAGTTTCCACCTCAGTAGTTCCAGTTGACTCTCTTCGCAATAAGATCACGTTGAGTTTGACTCTTACATTAATCATTTATAAATTTTACACAATATGATGAACTTCCACATTTAGAGATTTATTGAGAAATAAAACATAAGTTGCAAGAGGAGCATTTTAGACGGTGCACATTCACACATGTGGTTTGCAGTAGCGAAGCCAGAAAATTATTCAAGGGTGTTCAACCTTGAACACGAAAAAATAAATGTATTGCTGCGGGATGTTGATCCTACATCCCTGAAGCAGTTTTGACCACTCGTTGCCACTGGGCTATAGCTCTTCATTGTTACAAGGGTATTCAATATGTTTTACATATATATAAATCCTAATATTTTACCTATATACACAGTATTATTTTTCGACGAAGGGTGGTCACTTGACCACCCTTGCTACCATGTAGCTTCGCCCCTGGTGGTTTGCACGCGAGTGTTAGTTAAGCTGTTGGAAGACTATTAAATATTGCATGTACAATGATATCATATATTTCTCCTTCTTCATTCTCTGAACTCTCTAGAAACTAGGGTTTAATTGTTCATGCAAACATAGAATCTATCATGGTATCAGAGCGGGTTGATGTAAATTTGTAAGATGTGAACATCAAACACTGTTAGAAACTTCAATTTGTTCAGCCATGAGAGAAACAACGAGTTTTCAAATTGATCATAATCATCCTCTGTTTTAAGCATCTACATACACACCTGGAGTTGCATTGCATGATATCAAGCTCAACGGACCTGAAAATTATGGTTTCTAGAGCAGATCAATGCGGATGACACTTTTGGTGAAGAACAAGCTAGGGTTCATTGAAGGAAATTGCTTGAAAAGCTCTTGCAAAGGAGAATTGGTGAATCCATGGGAAAGATGCAACGAAGTTGTTCTTTTATGGACAGGACGCACAGTATCTGCAGAATTATAGTTGAGTATCATCTATGCATCAAATGCAAAGACAGTGTGGAACGAGTTAAAAGAGAGGTTTGATGAATTAACCTTGCTCATTTTTACCTTCCGAGGATAAAAATTGGATCATTAAAGCAGGGTACTGATTATGTAACATCGTACTAGACCTTTGGGATGAAATGGATCTGCTAGTTCCAACACCTAGTTGTGATTATGAAGAGACTAGGCCCTTTATTGAACAATTTAAGAATTTACATTTACTACAATTCCTAGTTGGACATAATGAAAGCTATAGCCAAGTAAGAAGTCAGATATTGCTGAAGACACTAATGTTGCATGTAAACCTGGCTTATGCTTTGGTTATTCAAGAGGAAAGCCAACGTGAGCTAGGTGTACTTGAAGTGAACAGGGAACCTTGACTATGATGGCAGGAGAGAGTCAAGAATATAACACTAAGAAGATTGGGATTATTTGTGAGCATTGTAGATACAAAGAAAATATCAAGAAAAACTGTTATAAAATCATAGGATATCCTCCTAATTTTAAAAGCAAAAAGAAACAATAGGGCCAAGGAAACAGAGTTTATGCTAACATGATTTCAGAAGAGACTACAAGTTCTTCTCAAGAACAACAACTGGGACATTTTTAACTGAAAGTCAGTTCAAGCAGACACCAGATCTTTTGAACAAAACACCTGCAGGTGATGGTCATGCACTAAGGCGGGTATAACCACATTACTGTCCAATACATCCCTCTGCGAATGGATAATGGATGCAGGAGCATCTCATCATATTACATATATATAATAAGGAGATCTTATCTAACTTAGAGGATATTAAGCAAGAAAGCAATCATAAAGTGCAAGTTCCAACAGGTACCAAATGTTCAGTAACACACAAAGGTAATGCATCTATCTTAGGAGGATGTAAATTAAAGGATATCTTATATGTTCCTAATTTTAAATTTAACCTGTTGTCAGTCTCCAAATTGACCAAGGAATTGAGGTGTTGTGCCCTATTCTTTCCTGACTTTTGTGTATTGTAGGGTCTTTACAATGGGAAGGTAATGGGAATTGGTAAAAAGAAAAGTGGACTTTATATATTAAAGTGGAGAGACAAGCCTGTAGCAGCAATAGTTACCAAAGGGAATGATAAATGCAGTTTTTGGCATATGAGATTAGGATATCCATCAATAATAATAGTGAAGCATATTTATGCTTTAAAGAATAAAGAAGTAGATAGCCTACGGGACAACTGTGAAATATATCCTTTAGCTAAACAAATCAGATTGAAATTTCCTAGCAGTAGTAAAGCTGATTGTAATTTTCAGCTTATTCATCTTAATGTTTGGGGTCCTCCCAAATTGCCTACACATGAAAGAAAATATTATTTCCTAACGATTGTGGAT
The DNA here is from genome assembly GCA_032618575.1 of Nicotiana noctiflora. Lineage (NCBI taxonomy): Eukaryota > Viridiplantae > Streptophyta > Magnoliopsida > Solanales > Solanaceae > Nicotiana > Nicotiana noctiflora. Next base: position 205,061 of record JASVEL010001208.1, read on the forward strand.
GATTTTAGTAGGTATACATGGGCGTGCTTATTGCAATCAAAGTTTGAAGTTGTAACAATGGTGAAAGACTTTCTTATAATGATAAAGACTCAATTTGACATGAATGTAAAAGTGTTAAGGTCTGATAATGGGAAAAAGTTTTTTAATTCTTTTTGTAATGAGTTATTAGCATCTTTAGGTATTGTGCATCAAAGTAGTTGTCTCTACACACCCCAACAGAATGGGGTAGTGGAAAGGAAATACGGGCATATACTTGAAGTAGCTAAAGCATTAAACCTACAGTGCTCTATCTCCAGCAGGTTTTGGGGAGAGTGCATCAAACAAGTGTATACTTGATTAATAAATGACCTACATCTATATTACATGGAAAGTCTCCTTATGAGATTTTATATAACAAACTACCCGATCACTTGAAGGTGTTTAAATGTTTGTATTTTGCTAGCAATTTACCAAAGGGAGATAAGTTTGCAAAGAGAGCAAGGAAATCAGTCCTCATAGGGTATTCAGAAAGGGTATCAACTGGTTTACTTGAAACTAAATCTATCTTTGCAAGCAGAGATATTAGCTTTACAGAACATGCCTTTTCTTTTTGAGAAAATACAACCAATATAGAAGACTGCTTTCCTACCCAAATAACTGTGCCATTACAACCTAATTACTCATCATCAATTTCTAATACTGATCTACAAGAATCATACCCCATTATAGCCACACATTCCCCATTCCACCACAGAAAATAATCTAGTCACATGAGATATCAGTACACCTGTTGTAAATATACTGGATAATGATCTTACAACTCCAGATAAGCAGTTGAAGTTGAGCATGAACTGCAAGATGTTTCAGCTGAATTGCTCCCAAGCAATTTACTAGATATTACTATTTCTCCTCACATAAGCAAGCTGGAACCTATTAATGATCAAGGTTCCAAGAAGACCATCAGAACATCAAAACCTCTAGTTTGGCTAAAGGATTATCAGACCACCAAGAAGTCCACTGCTTATACCCCTTATTTAACACATTGACTTATGCTAATCTCACAACAAGCGACCAATGACAGCTGATGGGTTACAACTATGCAAGAGGAGATCAAAGCACTTAAGGACAATAATACTTGGGAAATAGTGGACTTACCAGCTGGGAAGCAGATCATTGGGTCAAAATGGGTATACAAAATTAAATACAAGGCTAATGAAAAGGTAGAGAGATACAAGACAAGGTTGGTTGCAAAAGGATATAATCAAAATGAAGGGCTGGATTACCATGACACTTTTTCCCATGTAGCAAAGATGGTCACAGTGAGGACCATTATGAGTATAGTTGCTGCCAAAGGATGAATTTTGTATCAAATGGATGTTAGCAATGTCTTTCTACAATGCGATCTCTTTGAAGAGGTTTATATGCAGTTGCCTCAGGGATTTCACAAGCAAGGGGGGTTGAAAGTGTGCAGGCTGATGAAATCTCTCTATAGTCTCAAACAAATATCCAGACAATAGAACATAAAGCTCACTGATGCGCTTACTCAGGATGGCTACAAACAAAGTGCATTTGATCACTCCTTATTCACAAAGCACCAAGGAGAAGAGGTGGTCATTATACTAATATATGTGGATAATTTACTACTTACTGGGAGCTGTTCCTGTCTAATTAATGATGCCAAAATAATTTTGCATAGTAAGTTCAAAGTTAATGACTTAGGCACATTAAGATACTTCATGAGAATTGAGGTCTCAAGATCAAAGAAGGGGATCCCACTCAATCAAAGAAAGTATGCTTTGGAATTAATCTCGGAGACATGATTGAGTGGTGCAAAGCCAATTGCAACTTCTATAAAATTGATGAATTAAAAATTAACAACAGTGGAATATGACACATGTATTGTAGACATGAGATTCAGAGTTAGAAGACAAGCCAACATATCAGAGATCGATAGGAAGGTTATTATACCTAACTATCACTAGGCATGACATAAGCTTTGTAATGCAGACTTTGAGTCAATTTATGAAAAAGCCCAAACAATTACATATGGCAGCATTCTTGAGAGTGGTAGGATACATCAACGGAGTAGCAGAAGCTGAATATAGAAGCATGGCTGCTGCAACTCCAGAAATAACATGGTTGAAAAGAATGTTGGAAGACTTGGGATCAAAGTGTCCAAACCTATCTCTCTGTTGCGACAACAAGGCATCCATTCAAATAGCTAGGAATCCAATATTTCATGAGAGAACAAAGCATATTTCACTTTGTAAGAGAGAAAATCAAGGCAGGGCTTATAAATCCATGTTATGTTTCTTCTTTTTTGCAATTGGTTGATCTCCTAACAAAGGGGTTGACTACTGCACAACACTGTTTCTTAGTATCCAAGCTTGATGTGTTGGGGAGTATTGAGAATTAAAAGATAAGTTGCAAGAAGGACATTTTAGACGATGCACACTCACACATGTGATTTGTACGTTAGTGTTAGTTAAGCTGTTAGAAGACTATTAAATAATGTATTAGGTATGTGCAGTGATATCAGAAATAAGAAATCAATTCTTCTTTTCTCCTTCTTCATTCTTTGAATTCGCTAGAAACTAGGGCTTAATTGTTCATGAAAACCTATAATCTATCAAGATTTATATGGCATGCTGTGAATCTAGGTGATTATAGGCTATAATTGCGTATTTTAGTCGATTATTACACTCTAATTTACTGCACTTTAGTTGAGTTTGCACTTTAATCGCTAGTCACTAACTATATTTTATGCCTTGTAGGAGTGATTACGAAATATGTACATGTTATGGAATGAATTAAAATGATTTGAAGCTTTGAAATCTGAGTAAAAGCTCAAGGAATTAAGGCGGGATCGCGTTTGGGGGTCAACATATGTTAGTTAGAGCAAACGAAGTCTCTAGTAGGCAGATTACGCACTGTCTAGTAAAATTGACATAACTTTTCGCTCCACACTCAACTTGGACTCCACAATATATGTTGGAAAGCTAACGCAAAGGTCTACAACTATTATATTTTATGTTTTTCCAAAATCGAAACGGAACAGGGTGAAAAATGATCTCTAGAACGAAGTATGCGCGAGTTCGTGCACCTGTTCGTGCATTTTGCCAAACATTCTGCCTGGGACGCGCGAAGGATGCGAGAACTCGTGCGTCTCACCCAGGAAAATTGTCCCTTTTCACCTTGGAGAAAGTATAATTATTTGGGCCCAACCCTACTTGGTATATATACATAGGAGGATGCCACTTTTGGGGGATCTAACATATTTTGGAGGGGTATTCACGTGGAGGAACACACACCACGTTTGGAGGAGGCTTTTAACTAGTTTTTCTTCTCTTCTCTTCCTTTAATTTAATAGTTTCTTTGTTCTAGAGTTTTGGGTGCTACATGAATGTTGTAGTTTGAAGCTTGAATTGTTCTTATTATTTTATCATATTGGTTTATTCATTCAATCTTGCGCTTAATTATTTGATTGTTTTATCACCAATTGATTATTATCTACGAATGTAGGGTTGAACTCGGGAAAGGAAATTCTAGATTGCATATAATATTGAATAGATCAAGATCTTAACTCTTAGGGGGAGCGAATTTGTGGTTAGGATAGGAATATACCTAATCGCCTTGCTTGGTTATTATACGGGAATTATAAATGCATTCTTGTTAATCCTAATTCTATAGAAATATAGGCGTTATGTTAGCTTGAATAAGCAAGTTGTACTTCGGGAGAAGGCTACGAGTAATATTAACTCCGTCAATCAATAAACTAGGTAAATTAATTAGACAATTTAGGTAGAAAACTCAACCGGAATTGTTAGCTAACCCATAGCTCTAGAATATTCACTTACATTGAATTCGTCTCTATAGTTCGCCAATTTGTTTCCTTTGTTTCTTAGTTTACTATGCTAGATTAATTTTAGTTAAATATTCATACTTTACGATTTGCTTGAATAGATTAATTATTTGGTTTAATTTAGTTGAAAGTTAATTATAAGTCTCTGAGGGTACGGTATCTGGACTTACAATCTCATATTAATTGTCAACCACATATACTTGCATGTGCGTTTGGGAGTAACACTAGAAAGGTAAAAAAATAAAAATTAATTTCCCTTGTTTGTTTCCAGATCAGATAAAAAAATCCACATCTTTTAATCTCTTGACAAGTTGACTTCTACTTTCTTCTTCATTTGTCCAGCAAAAAAAAAAAAAAAAAACAAAGACAACATTTGATATTCTCACTTTCTCTTTTATTTTCTCTTACCTTACCTAGTTTAATCCAATTATAACCTAAGGTAAAGTAAGTTGCTTGTTCCTAATCCTAGTGCTGAAATCACATCTCTAAGGTTTCTTGAAAATAATAAAAATGCACCACAGTAATGAAAGATGATCACCTTAGGTTATAAATTTCTTATAAAGCAGTCTTTCCATTTGGTACGAAGGATAGGAGAAAGGAGAAGGGAACTGTGATGAGTTTGTGGTATTGGCCAAATGCCGAGTACCACTACACTCACTACTATTTCATGATAAAATTGATATGCACTTTACATACGTATACACTCATTACTATTTCGTGACAATGTTGACATGCACTTTACATACATACGTATTGTACATTTATATAAGTTACTTACGTACATGCACTACACACTGCACACACATGATCAGGCGAATTTAGGTGGGCGGAAAGGGTTTCGCCGAAAATTACACTATTTTTTTTTATACATATTATGTTGTGAATCTTTTTGACATAACCCAAAAGCATAGCTTAGTGATCAAGAAGGTTTAAAACTTCCCTAGAGTCATTGATTCAATTCCCATTAGTTATGATATTTTTTAACTCTTTTCTTTTTTGCAACTCCTTAGCGGAAATTGTGCCTCTGCCGTTATATATAATGTTGGGTAAGGAAAAAATTTAAGCGTGATCGTTGTTCTTTTTTTAATTTTCAAGGTTGGTCTAGCTTTACTGGTTTCTCACTAAATATTAAAATGTAGTCAATTTGCACACTATCTACCTAACAAGATCCTTAATTTCTCCACAAAGATGGTTATTTGTTGATTTACACATTCCTACACTTATATTTAGTCTGTATTATGTAATCTTATCATTCTTCTGTTTTTGGTAAGTTGTTATGACTTCTCCATAAATTAAAATACCACAAGGTGCATTCGTATAAAAACAAACACCAATTAAGTTCTTTTCTTTTCGTTTTTGGTAGGTAACTACTAGCAATGAGATCACTTAATTCATTGCTTCCTCTATCTATAAAACATCTAAAGCTAAAGCAATTTCAAACAAAGAAGAAAAAACTTGGAGAGCTTTTCCAATGGAGGAAATACAAGTAGATACTAATACTACATCTCTTAAGGTTCTAATGGTTCCATGGTTAGCTCATGGCCATGTAATTCCTTATTTAGAACTAGCTAAGAAACTCTCCAAAACCAATCTTTTCTTCATATACTTTTGTTCAACACCTATCATTCTTAATTCCATCAACCAACAAAATCTAGCAAAAAATATCCAACTCATTGAATTCCCTTTACCATCATCAACACAACTTCCTAGCCATAATCACACCACCAATGGCCTACCAAAAAACCTCCTTTCAACCTTAATCCAAACTTTTGGAGAAGCTACTTCAGCCTTTGCTAAAATTCTTGATTCCCTTAATCCGGATTTGCTTATTTTTGATGGTTTTCAACCATGGGCACCTGAGCTTGCTTCTTCAAGAAATATTCCTGCTATTCATTTCCTAATAGTTGGCGCTGCTTCTATTTCTTTTTTCTATCACCATTATTTGTATGTTGGCACAAGAAACTTTCCATTCTCAGGAATTTTCCTTAAGGATTATGAGGCAAAACAACTCCAACACAACTCCCTTGGACCAAATGTTGCTTTCAATGGGGTTGAAAAATCGCATGATATTATTTTGATCAACACTTGTAATGAAATTGAGGGAAAGTATGTGGATTATCTCTCAACTCTAAGCAAGAAAAAAGTCATACCTGTCGGTCCACTTATTCGTGAAATGAAAACAAGTATGGAGAATGAGGGAAATGACTCCAAGATTATACAATGGCTAGACAACAAGGATGAGTCCTCTTGTGTTTATGTTTCATTTGGAAGTGAGTATTTTTTGTCCAAAGAGGAAATTGAAGAAATAGCTCATAGTTTAGAGCTAAGTGAGTTGAACTTCATATGGGTACTAAGGTTTCCATTAGGTGAAGAAATTAACATTGAAAATGTGCTACCAAAAGGTTTTCTTGATAGAGTTAAAGAAAAAGGTGTAATTGTGGAAAAATGGGCACCTCAAGCTAGAATTCTTGAGCATGCAAGTGTTGGGGGATTTTTGTGTCATTGCGGATGGAATTCTATACTAGAAAGTTTATATTTTGGAGTTCCTCTTGTAACCATGCCTATGCATCTTGATCAACATACTCATTCAAGAATGGCGGTCGAGCTAGGAACAGCCATGGAGGTTGTGAGAGATGAAAATGGGAAACTGAATAGAGAAGAGACAGCCAAAGTGATAAGAAATGTGGTGATGGAGAAGAATGGTGGAGAAAATGTGAAGGCAAAGGTAAGAGAATTGAGGAACAAGATAAGAGAGAAAGGAGAAGATGAGTTTGATCAAGTGGTTAAGAGGTTGTTGCACCTTTGTACCAAGAATAAGCAATGAACACAAGATGGCATAAAAAAAGAATGGGTATTTTTTTTTGGGGGTGGGGGGGGGGGGTGTTTGGTGGATTTTTGAATTGAAATGCACTTCTTCTTTTTGTTCTGGAAATTTGTGGTGCTTTCTTACCTTAAAATGAAAAAGATATTCAATTAATATTGCAGCTAGCGCCCTCTTACCTATTTCACATCTAGCCTATTTCTTCATCCTAGATTCTTCGTGATAGAGTTCATTTTTTTTTTTTAAAACCTAATTTTTCGCCGGTTACCTAAGTCGTAGGAATTCACATTGCCTTTTACGGCTTGGAATTCCTATTGTATAGAATAAATGTATTGGGCAATGCCTTTCTTTTCTTGAATTCAAAAATCCTCCGCCTTTTCTCAACTTGACACCTACTTTAGAACCATCCTTTTCTAAGTACAACAAAGCTTCCTTGTAAACTAAGGCTAAGACACGCTCGATAGCAAGAAGCTAGTGACTTCTTTCAGGTCATTAACTAGAACTTGCACGAGGTATCACAGTGGGGCCTGTCTTCTGTCCGGTTCTTGGGTCCGGTTGAGCCTCTTTGAAATTACATCCCTGTCTCTCGTCTAACTCGAGTTGCCCCGCTCCTTTGGCAGTTAAAGTAGCTCGCGAACTTAAATTTATCCTATTCAAGTTCAAGATTTGTTACACTACGTCCATCGGGGTTGAGTTCACCACCCCAAACTGAAAGTGAAAAAATTGACTGTGAAAGACACATCATCAAATTTTCAAGTTTTTCATGGTTGGAAGTGGAGGCGCTCTATCACAGGAGTAACCTTCACTCATCTTGTCTGTTCTAACTTAATTTTGACTTTACAAGAGTTAATTCACCTAATTATTGAAGTGATTTAATTGGTTGTAACAGTAAGAACTTACATTGAAAGAAAATTGCTTAAGATACAATTGATACTCGAAAATGAGTGGGGAACTTGTATTTACTGCGCAAATGGGGCTATGCTTATCAAGTCCCTTAGGATTATATACAAAGTTATAGATTCACAGAATTTGGTTTGGCTTATGCATGTGTTTTTATGTTGTCATTTCAATTCTGACTCTGTGAGAAGCATGAAGAGCTGGCAAAACTCTGTGAGAAGCATAAACAACAGGATAAAACCATGGTTCTTGATTTGCTCCATCATGAAATGGCACATTGGGTTGAAGATTTGCATAGATAGAAAAGAGGACAACATTAACTGAAACATATACACAATACAGAACTACATAGTCCAATGCATAATGGAATAAAATCACTTCCCTTCTCTGTTTTGCTTTCACTTTTTTAAATAAAGTATCTAATACAACCATCGAACGATTTTTGTATGCGTTTTCTTTAAATATGACTTTGTACAAAACCAGCAACAAGTGTTTCATGTCTCAAAACTTGTGTATAGCAAAACTTGATGATTTTAATCATCTATCAACCGATGCCTATAAATCACAAAACCAATCCTAAACAAGAAGTAACTCTCTCTGAATATTCTCTACGATATCGCTTTTGTTATTTCCTATCATTACTGTAATTGTCAACGTCGCTATCCGATGGTCACTTACAGATATATTAGCAGCCAAAACTTCAGCCTGATGCTTGTCAAGAACACAGAAAATCTTGGTCATTAGCCCTTGAGTTAGCTGAAATTGGATCCCAAAAAATGCTAATCCTTTTGAGACAGTGACATTAACAGATGAAACGCTGTTTCTACATTGAGATAAAGCTGGTTTATCAACCAAAAATGACTTCTTCAAATTCTCCAACCTCACTTTTTCTTGCTCTAGGCGCTTGATGTAATCTGTAGACTCTGCTATAATGTTCTCTCTTGTTTCCTGAAATTTTCAAAAGCCAAGAAAGAAACTGTGACTTAGCCATTATATATGCATCACATTTTTACTTGAGCCGAGGTCTACCGGACAAGACAAGATAGGGATAAGGTGTGCGTACACACTACCTTCCCAGAACCCACTTGTGGGAATATGCTGCGTATGTTGTTGTTTATATGCATCACATTTTTATTTATGAATTTGGAATCTAAACAAAAAATGGATATCCAAATCATAGTCTAAGCCTCTAATGAACTTACTGCCAAATTACATTGCAGACGTAACCACTCAGATTGCAACTTTTCCTTAAATTTGAATACAGAACACACACACACTCTTTACTGATATACACAGATGTCTAATTCTTTAATACATGACTTAAACAAACAGTCAAAATGAAACTGAGATAACCACAAAAAGAGAAAACAAATAGCATCAAACTATATAAGACCATTTAACATTACTCAAATAATTACGAATTTTGACAAAAAAAACTGAACCAAATTACAATACACAAATGAAGCAAAGGAAACCCAATTGGTGAATTGAAAAGCAGAAGAAGGAAAAAGGACCTTATGGAGGTGGGAGAGAGTAGGGACCAAGGATTGAAGCACAGAATACATGTCAGCCATTTTCCTTCTTCCCTCACGTTCCTTCTGTATATTAATACTCTCATTCTCATTAATAGGAACTTCTTTTCTCTGCCTTTTCCCATAATTTAATGAGCTACAACCCACCATCTCGTTCGTAGTAGAAAAATCCGTCAATGGCGGAATACATGTATCTTTGTACCCTTCCATTACACCCATAAATAATCTCTCTATTTCTTCCTCTTCTGTTTCTTCTTTCATCATTTCTTTCCACATTTCTCCTCCTCTGTTTTTTCCTCACTCAGCTACTACTACTACTTTATTATATGATTATATATATGTGTATGTATATATAGGCCTCCCCCCACAACACACACAAACACACACACGCGCGCACAATAAATAAAAGGGAAAAAGAAGGGAGTTGGTTAGAATATATATGATATTTGCAGTTTTGCACCAACGAATGACAATCTTTTATTTGATTCTGTTGCAGTTGGGAATTTGTTTGTGTGTGGTATGTGTTTTTTGAGATTTGCATGGTGATTGATCAATTTATTGAATCTCAGCTGTCTGTTTTTGGATTAACGGTGATGATTGTTCTGAAAATCTCCAAGATTTACAGTGTGGTTGTGTTACTTGTGTAGTAAAAAATTGCTCATCTGAACTGCCCAAACAAACATCCATGTGGGCTAGAGGGTAAAGGGGTAGGAGGGGGGGGGGGTATTGTACTTGGGCTGTAAGAAAAGTTAAACTTTTATACTCTCTAACCAATAAAAATGGTGAAATCAATATTTACTAAGAATTTTATATGAAAGATCACTGTTTTTGTAAACAGATGGAGTGATATCTCTCATTATAAAAAACAGTAACTACGCTACTTACTCTTTCTACTGTTTGACTATACTTGAGCATAAGCAAATGTAAATGATGGGGGCAATATGTTATTGGTAAAAACTTATGTTGTTTACACATACTTTCCCTCCTTAATATTCGTATTTTGATGTTCAGCAAAAGACATTTGGATTAAGCTAGCTACCCATTGGACTTCCTCATCTTTATTTCTTAGATACTTAATTAGAATTAATTTTTATACTCAATTACTGGAAAATGTCGAACACGATATTCACCCATACAAGATTTGAACTTTTCATCACCGTCTCTATAATAAATAATCATTGATAGCTATCAAAAAGTTTCTAAGCCCTTAAATAGAAAATCAAATTATGCAAAATTATTATTTATTTGAAGTAAGTATTATTGCAAATGATTGTGAATAGAGTTTATATCTTAATTTTGAAAGAACTTGGTGAATATTTGAGGTGATTTTGGTTATCATTCATATTGAAACTCGATGAAGAAGACATAAATAAATTGTATTTATTTTGTGTGCCAGGTGTAAAAACGACATACAAATATATATACAACTATCATAATTGTATATAAATTATAATTTCTGACTGAATTAAGTAGAAAATTATATTTTAGATTGTAGATAAATTATATGTTTTGACCGAATTTGTATATATTTTGTAAAACTTTTTAGTTACTATCTGTAAATAAAAACATATATAGATAAATCAGATAAATAAGTTTGAAAATTCGTATATATATGAAAAGTCTCCCTTTAAAAAAGAGGAATTTATAATGGCTACTATTAACTTCCTATAACTACCATATATATAATTATGTTATGTAGCTACCTTTCAGTTGTTATGGTAATGTATTCATGTATTCAAACTATTGTATTCATGAATATAATAGCAAAAATCGACTTAAAAATAGGGTCATCTCGCTGTCAGCCGATGTATTCACATGTATTCATGAATACAACATAATAATAGGTCTTTACAATTGTTTAATAACGTAAAGCTGCTAAGTTAATGTGGTATCACTTAAATCAATTACAACACACAACATTATCAATCCAATTAATAAGAAGATTTCTTAGACGCTAAATACCAAAAAATAAAGTATTCTTTAGATTTTCAGTCCCTCTTTTCATGATACAGTTCGAGTTTTTTTTTTTCTTACATTGTTTAGGCTTATAATAAACTTAGTGCTTGTATTCAATTTTTCTGTATATGAATATTGTCACACCTCCCTTTTTACTACCCCACATAAGCATAAATATAAATACGCTTGTAGGGTATACCCCGATGCTCAAATATCCGAAACGGATAAAAATAACGTAAGGGAAGGAGTTTTTCCAATTAAAGGACAATCGGTTCGGGATTTTATTGAGATTAATCAGAGTCGCCACTTGGGAATGATATTGGTGTCCCAAGTCACCGGTTAATCCCGAATCCGAGGAATTTTGACTCTTAAAAATGTATGCGAAGCAAAGATCCGGATAAGGAACTCTGTTAACCCAGGAGAAGGTGTTAGGCATTCCCGGGTTCCGTGGTTTTAGCACGGTCGCTCAATTGTCGTTCCTGACTTTTGTTTGACTTAATTACAGATTTTAACAACATATAGTGCTTTTTACATTAAGTATTATTTTTTAGAGAATTTGCGGCATCGCGAAAACACGCCTCGAGTCACACCGCAACCAATACGCCTGTGACTTTCGATGTATTTCAGCTTTGCCGGGATTTGGATTTGAGTCGCACCAAGTGCACACTCGTTCATAGGAAAGTACGTTAAATCGTGCCCTAAATAACGTCTATCGGCTTTTAAATCTTTTGGGAGAAGCTATGGAATTCGCTATTAGCTTTCCCGAGTCTACTTTATTATCTTATTACTAAATGGGGGCCCCGCTTGATTAACGTTGGGCGAGGCTCGTCCCAATTCAATTTTAAAGTTCGATCCTAAGAAGTGTATACTACGTCTCTCTAATTGTGTTTTTTCCTTAATCGTTTCCTAATACTAAGCATTCCCGACCCTTTCGATTTCTATTGTTATTTGGGCCTGGACCTTCACGTCAATTAATTAGATCAGCAATGGGCGAAGCCTAGGCCTTAAAGCCCAGGCGGTCTTCAGGCTTTCTTTCAATGGACCAGTCAGTTTCGTATGGCAGTTCAGGCCCACGTTACACATAGGGTCCGAACCAAATTGTAATAACAAAGAGTATAACACAAAATTCATATAAAGAAATAAATACTCATAATTGGAAATGAAATCAAATCACCTTTATTTATTAATAAGGAAACCAGTACACAAAAACAGTAGTCTTAAGTTAATGGACTATGTACATGAAGAGCTCAATCCATTGTTATCACTATACGCTCAAAACTAAGAATTTATACTAATATCTAATTATTTGCTAAGGAGGTATTCTAGAACACAACCTACTTAACTAGGAAATTAAAGTGATTTAACTAATTATTCACAACATCAAAAGAGAAACTAAACGATTAATCACAGATGTTTGCTATATTACCAGTTTCATTACGAGCTATACCTCTCATCATCACCGGTTCATCCTAATTGAATTGCTTCAATATCTAATTATTTTCCCTTTTAAAACTCAATCAGATTTGAACCTAGATTCACAGAAGCAGACTAATTATGTAAGCAATAACTATATGAGTCTCTATATCTAAGCGATTTAAGGGTTTAAACAGGATCAAACAGTGGAATTTACAGTGACTTAGTTCATTACAACGTTATTAAATCAGTTATGCTTGACTTGAACTAATGTCTTTTATCTTCTAAAACTTACTTATACTAAAATGTAGATCCACACCAGATGATTATCTACGTGATCATGGCTTATGAGACTATTGGGAAGAACAGTTAACGATTTGGGAACTTATGATATGCTAACTTATGTTTTAATGTTTTTACCTAATTAAACTAAGTGATATGCTATTACTACTACGATACTACTATTATACTACTTATTCTATCACTAAGCTATTACATCTTTTGTGTTTTGTTTTTTTTTCTCTGCAATCTATTGTAATACACTACAAATAAACTTCAAATTCAAACTAACACTACAACTATTAAGCTAACAGTACACATTTGTTAACACGAAAACTTAAAATGAATCTTCATTTTTATTTCATCCAAATCATCAATACAACTTCAATTGTAGAGAAGTGTACCTGGTTTTGAAAGGAATGGGAAAATGGCAAATCAACAAGGCGGTGAAAATACATCAACAACAACAGTAACAACCAACAGTAGCTTCAATACCTCAATCCCGAAAATCCCAGCAATACGGAGAAAAACAAAAAAAAAAAAAAACAGTAAAAAATAGAAAAGAAAAATATATTCTAGATTTTCTCTTTGTTTTGGCTTTCTAGCTTTGAACTCTTTTCACTTCTCAAAAGAAACTCTCAAAAATTGAATTTTTCGCCATGTATACTTCTGTGTCCAGAATGTATATCGAGTGTATACTACAGCAGGAAAGTTTTTTATTTTTACTTCTCTTCCTATTTTTCCTCTCTTTTTTTCCCCCCCTTTTTCATAAATCCTCTCTTCTATTTATAGGCAAGAATTTCGAAAATTTTCAGATATTTTATTAAAAAGAAAATATTTTTTTAATTTAAAGAAAACCCACTAATCCATGTTTTCCTCTCCTTGTTTTCTTCCTTAATTTCCTTGCCCCCCACTACTTTATGTCATGTAATTATGATTATTTTTTGCTAAAAAAATCTGAAATTTTCTTCTTGGGCCAAGGGGTTTTGGGTTGGGTAAGGTTTCTTAGGATTGGGCTTGTAACTTAATTTGCAAGATGGCCCAATCCAATTTTTTTCTATTTTGTTCTTCTCCATTATTCAACTTCCTAATTAATAAAGCCCAAAATACTAAGATTAATTTATAAAAACTAAAATTATCTTGAAATACTAATCTCATAATAATAATTGTCACCTAATTTTAAATGGTAATTAAAATACAATCACACAATTTGGACATTAAAGGCTAAAATGCAAAAGATGCCTATTTTTGTGATTTTCATTTTTGTAAGATAAAATTAATTACTCCTAATTGTAGAATTAAATCCTAAATGCAAATGCGATATATATATATATATATATATATATATATATATATATATATATATATATATATATATATATATATATATATATATATATATATATATATATATACATATATATATATATATATTGTCATTATTTTTTAAAAATGACACTAAATTCACAACAATTGCAAACAACACAAAACTCTTTTATTTTGAATTTTTGGGAGTAATTATCATATAGGGCAAAAATCACGTGCTCACAGCTGCCCCTCTTTGCGCGTAAACACGAAGAGTTTTTGTGCAAAGACAAGTGAGCGGATACGAGCGATTTTTGCCCATTTGAGCACTCCGTGAGAAGCATTTTATTTTCAAAATTTTGACCGAACCTTTGCTTCAAGAGGTTTCCTACATATCCCTGGCTAAAAGGGAATCAGGTCAATGTAGTTCGGAAAATTTTGGTAGTTGGGACTACCAAGGAAACTGCGATTTTTTGCTGTTACTGTTGCTGCTGTTGCGGTTACTGCTTGTTGACCTCCTTATTACACCGGGGGAATGTAAAATGAAGAAGTTATTCTAAGCTATGATTCTACAATTACAATTATTCCTATCCTAGCTTTTGTTTGCTTCTCCTTGTCTCTTCTTCTTTGATTTTTTTGAGATGCTCACTCTCCCTTTTTTGTTGATTTTCTTTCTTGTTTTTAAACGTGCAATGCGATGCAGAAAAGTATTCCCGTATTCGAAGGTGGGCACCTAACAGAAATTAAACGTGCAATGCGATGCAGAAAATATTCCCGTATTCGAAGGTGGGCACCTAACAGAATTTAAACGTGCAATGCGATGGAGAAAAGTATTCTCGTATTCGAAGGTGGGCACCTAACAGAAATTTAAACGTGCAATGCGATGCAGAAAAGTATTCCCGTATTCGAAGGTGGGCACCTAACAGAAATTAAACGTGCAATGCGATGCAAAAAAGTATTCCCGTATTCGAAGGTGGGCACCTAACAAAAATTAAACGTGCAATGCGATGCAGAAAATTATTCCCGTATTTGAAGGTGGGCACCTAACAGAATTTAAACGTGCAATGCGATGCAGAAAAGTATTCCCGTATTCGAAGGTGGGCACCTAACAGAATTTAAACGTGCAATGCGATGCAGAAAAATATTCCCGTATTCGAAGGTGGGCACCTAACAGAATTTAAACGTGCAATGTGATGCAGAAAAGCATTCCCGTATTTGAAGGTGGGCGCCTAACAAAAATTAAACGTGCAATGCGAATGCAGAAAATATTCCCGTATTAGAAGGTGGGCGCCTAACAGAATTTAAACGTGCAATGCGAATGCAGAAAATATTCCCGTATTTGAAGGTGGGCGCCTAACAGAATTTAAACGTGCAATGCGATGCAGAAAATATTCCCGTATTTGAAGGTGGGCGCCTAACAGAAATTAAACGTGCAATGCGATGCAGAAAACATTCCCGTATTTGAAGGTGGGCGCCTAACAGAAATTAAACGTGCAATGCGATGCAGAAAATATTCCCGTATTTGAAGGTGGGCGCCTAACGAAATTAAACGTGCAATGCGATGCAGAAAAGTATTCCCGTATTTAGAAGGTGGGCGCCTAACAGAAATGAAACGTGCAATGCGATGCGGAAAATATTCCCGTATTTGAAGGTGGGCGCCTAACCGAATTTAAACGTGCAATGCGATGCAGAAAAGTATTCCCGTATTTGAAGGTGGGCGCCTAACGAAATTAAACGTGCAATGCGATGCAGAAAAGTATTCCCGTATTTGAAGGTGGGCGGCTAACAGAAATTAAACGTGCAATGCGATACAGAAAATATTCCCGCAGCCTGAGGACTGGGGAGTGGATTTTCAAGGATGCTACCTTCCTCTTTTTGGTATTTGGGCGCCTAACGGAATTGAAACGTGCAATGCGAATGCAGAAAATATTCCCGTATTTGAAGGTGGGCGCCTAATAGAATTGAAACGTGCAATGCGATGCAGAAAAGTATTCCCGTATTTGAAGGTGGGCGCCTAACAGAATTGAAACGTGCAATGCGATGCAGAAAAGTATTCCCGTATTTGAAGGTGGGCGCCTAACTGAATTTAAACGTGCAATGCGATGCAGAAAATATTCCCGTATTAGAAGGTGGGCGCCTAACGGAATTAAACGTGCAATGCGAATGCAGAAAATATTCCCGTATTTGAAGGTGGGCGCCTAACAGAATTTAAACGTGCAATGCGAATGCAGAAAAGTATTCCCGTATTTGAAGGTGGGCGCCTAACAGAAATTAAACGTGCAATGCGATGCAGAAAATATTCCCGTATTTGAAGGTGGGCGCCTAACAGAATTTAAACGTGCAATGCGAAATGCAGAAAATATTCCCGTATTAGAAGGTGGGCGCCTAACAGAAATTAAACGTGCAATGCGAATGCAGAAAATATTCCCGTATTAGAAGGTGGGCGCCTAACAGAATTTAAACGTGCAATGCGAATGCAGAAAATATTCCCGTATTTGAAGGTGGGCGCCTAACAGAATTTAAACGTGCAATGCGATGCAGAAAAATATTCCCGTATTAGAAGGTGGGCGCCTAACAGAAATTAAACGTGCAATGCGAATGCAGAAAAGTATTCCCTCAGCCTGAGGACTGGGGAGCAGATTTTAAAAGATGTTACCTTCCTCTTTTTGGTATTTTCTTTTTTTTTCTTACCAACTTATCTCTTGCCTGTGAATTTTCTCCACTTATTCGGCAGACTTTCTCTTTTTGGTATTTTAAATTTTCCACATTGGTCACATTCACTTTAAAGTGATTAGTGACAAAATTTATTAGATATAAACTGCTGGCAACTGGCATCTGCCGTCCCCACTTCTTATTGCTCCCTTTGTTTTTGCTTTTTCATGTTGCATGGCTTTTGACTTCTCGTCCCTTGCAGACTCTTTTTGTATTTTTCTCATTTCTCCATTTTTATTTTGTTTTCTTTTTTCTTTGGCCATGTTTGCCAAGCTTCTTTATTCCTTTCCCCAATCTTCTATCCTTTCTGATCCAGTATTGTTTCAGCTTCCGTTATCGGGAGCTGGTAGTTAGCTCTCAAAAGGGTAAACAATGAAATGCAGAAAAAATGAAAGAAAGGTAAGGGTATTTTGGAGAGATGACAGAACTTATCTGGGTATTTGCTGGCTGATTCCGCTGACCATGCCATGTATTTAAACTCTGACCCAGTTCGTACCAATCATTATTCTGACTCTGGATTGCCTTTGACCCAAAACCGATACTCTTTTTTGTTGCTTTTCTCTTTTCTGATAGTCCCCACGATCGCCTTACGGTGCCTCGAAAGGTTTTCACCAATAAGACTCTCTCATTTATTCTCTCAACCTCACAATCGTCTCACAGTGCCGATTAAGGTTTTCACCGATGAGACTCTCTCATTTTATTTCTCTCAACCTCACAATCGTCTCACAGTGCCGGCTAAGGTTTTCACCGATGAGACTCTCTCATATTTTCATTTTCATTTTTCCTTTTTGTATTTTGTTTTTTGTACCACGAGTATTATCCGATGTTTCGCTCCTCCTTCATTGCATTCGTTATCATTTTGGAATTGATCAGAAGGTCTTTCTTTGGACTGTAACGTAGCTTTTGGATGGGTTAAGAAAGAAAGGTATAAAGGCTCAAAATTTCACGAGGGTCCAAAAATATTTACAACTCTCGGAATTATTAAACATAACTTCTGCCCCAGTTTCAATATGTGGGGAATTTTTGGATTTTTTCTTTATTGTGATTGAACCTCAGAGAGGCTGCCTACGTACCCTTTCGGGATCAAGTCAGACGTAGTTCATCCAACTTCAAGTTAGATGGATATCTTTTTGACTTTTTCCCGATTTTTATCTTTTTCTTTTTTTTTTCATTTTTCATTATTTTTTCATCATTTTTCCATCATTTTTCCATCATTTCATTCTGGCAATTTCGATCTTATTGCACTAGAGCGATTCCGAGAGAGGGATATGAAAGAATTCATTCATTAAGGCTCAAAGGGGTTAACAATGGATAAAGTGTTTGGATAGAGAATAAAATGCCTTCGTCATTTCAATTCCAAAATCACCACAAAATACAAAACATACAATTGAAAAGGAATCATACATAGTATCTTTTGACCGCATCTGAATTGATAGCAGTCTCTACGCACTTTCCTTCAACATCCGTTAAATATAATGCTCCATTGGACAACACCCGTGATACCACGAACGGTCCCTGCCAATTCGGCGCAAACTTTCCTTCTGCCTCTGCCCAATGTGGTAAAATACGCATCGCAACCAAAATGAGCCTATGCCTATTGGAAGTTGTTGGCTCTATCGGACCAATAACATTTATGCCCCTGTTTCAAAGCAAAGAAAAATATGTTAGTTTAAATGCGGTGGTTGGTTGTGGCCTTGAACTTTGATGGCGACCGCTTTCCACCCGAGCGCCTTGCTTGCTCACCGACTATCCATTTTCACTTCTTCTTTGTTCAAAATCAAACTCTCTTTAGGTATGTATATTGTTCCTTTCTTGACGGATCCCATAAACTTCGATCTCGATTCCTTTGATGACTCCACTTGACAGCCTTTGGTCTTCCTCTTGTTAGAAGACATACCCCCTCTCCGTTCGAACCCCGTACTTCCATTTGCTATATTTTCCCTGAGTTGGCACCTTGCCGACCCTTGTGTCTTGCATGATCCTCATTGCACATGTTGCTCTTGTGGGCTTAAATCACCGGCCTTGTCATTCCTGACCTACGACGATTGTCGTGTTGGCTAAATCCCATCTTGTGCAATTGGAAAGCTTGGTGGCAAATTTTGAAATCATTTCTATACTTGTTATGACTCGACTGACTCGATAAGAAGGAGAGTAAGAACAAAGTGTGAAGAATAAAGAGAAAGGAAAATACAATTCCTAACAAGAAACCTAGAGACGAATGACCCAACGGATTTTGAATACCGACTCTAGCGACCTTGACACGCACTTTTGGCCTTCTCCGTATAGCAAAGTTGATGTTCAACTCTTGTTGCAAAGTTCTGCTGTGAAACCGGTCTTTACTACTTCATTTTTTTTGATCCGATCCTTAGTCGACTTGCAGCGCCCGTAGGGTTTTCGCCAACAAGCCTCTCTCATTTGATCTTCCTTTCTTTCAACTCACCGTCGCCTTACGGTGCCCGTGCGGGTTTTCACCGATACGACTCTCTCATTTTGACTTCTCTCATCTTGGAGTCTCGTGGTGGTTTGAGTTCTTCACTCTTCTTTGTTCGGACTGGAGTGTTGCCCCTGATGCGATTGACCTTTGTTCGCTTGACTCGGCATTTCTTGAAGATTGATCGGAAGGTCTCCATTTGGACCGTAATGCAGGCTTTTGGATGGGGTTTAGAAAAAGGGATTTAAAGGCTCAAAATATTTCAATGTGGGTTAAAGATTACAACTTTCGGAATCTTATTTCTTCAACAACCATAACTTCTGCCCCATTTTCCTTCTTGGGGGATTTTTTTTGGATTTTTTCTTTATTATGACTGAACCTCAGAGAGGCTGCCTACGTACCCTTTCGGGATCAAGTCAGACGTAGTTCATACAACTTCATTAGTTAGATGGATTTCTTTTGACTTTTTCCCGATTTCTTTGTCTTTTTCTCTTTTTTTTCATTTTTTCATTTTTCTTTTTTTTTCATTTTTCATTTTTTTTTTCATTTTGGCAATTTCGATCTTATTGCGCTAAAGCGATTCCGAGAGAGGGATATGAAAGAATATATTCATTAAGGCTCAAAGGGGTTATCAATGGATAAAGTGTTTGGATAGAGAATAAAATGCCTTCGTCATTTCAATTCCAAAATCACAACAAAATACAAAACACATAATTGAAAAGAAATCATACATAGTATCTTTTGACTGCATCTGAATTGATAGCAGTCTCTACGCACTTTCCTTCAACATCTGTTAAATATAATGCCCCATTGGACAACACCCGCGATACCACAAATGGTCCATGCCAATTTGGCGCAAATTTGCCCTTCGCCTCGGCCCAATGCGGTAAACTAACCCATCGCAACCAAAATGAGATTATGCCCATTGGAAGTTGTTGGCTCTATCGGTCCAATAACATCTATGACCCTGTTTCAAAGCAAAGAAAAATCTGTTAGTTTAAATGTGGTGGTTGGTTGTGGCCTTGAACTTTGATGGCGACTACTTTCCACTTGAATGCCTTTCATGTTCACCAACTATCCAAAAATCCGTCTTCCTTACTGCATGCATGTTGTTCCTTTCTTGACGGAACCCACAAAATCTGATCTTGAGGTCTATGATTTCTTCAGTGATTTCATTGGACAACCTTGGATGTTTCTTGACTGACTCTTTCTTTTGTCAGAAGATATACCTCCTCTCTGTTCGAACCCCCGTACTTCCATTCGTTATATTTTCCCTGAGTTGGCACTTTGCCGACCTTTGTGTCTTGCATGATCCCCAAACATTTTAATTTCATTGCACATGTTGCTCTTTTGGCTTAAATCACTGGCCTTGTCATTCCCTGACTCACGACAATTGTCGTGTTGGCTAAATCCCATCTTGTGCAATTGGAAAGCTTGGTGGCAAATTTTGAAATCATTTCTATACTTGTTATGGCCCGACGGACTCAATAAGAGGGAGGGTAAAACAAGGTATGAAGAATAAAGAGAAATGAAGATACAATTCCTAACAAGAAACCTACAGAAGAATGGCCTATCGGATGTGAATACCGACTCTAGCGACCTTAACATGCACTTTAGTCTTCTTTGTATAGCAAATCTGATGTTCAACTCTTGTTGCAAGTTCTGCCGTGAAACCGGTCTCAATACTTCATTTCTTTGATCTGATCCTTAGTCGACTTGTAGTGCCGGTAGGGTTTTCACCATCAAGCCTCTCTCCCTTTTTTGTTTTCTTTCTCTCAACTCACTGTCGCCTTACGGTGCCCGTGAGGGTTTTCACCGATAAGACTCTCTCATTTTAATTTCTCTCATCTTGGAGTCCAGTGGTAGTTCTCATCATCTTGAATTCGTCATTCTGCTTTGTTCGGACTGGAATGTTGCCCTTGATGTGATTCACCTTTGCTCGTTTGACTCGGCATTTCTTGAAGATTGATCGGAAGGTCTTCCTTTGGACCGTAATGCAGGCTTTTGGATGGGGTTTAGAAGAAAGGATATAAAGGCTCAAAATATTTTAAAGTGGCTTAAAGATTACAACTTTCGGAATCTTATTTCTTCGACAACCATAAATCAAGCCCCAGTTTCCTTCTTGGGGGATTTTTTTGGATTTTTCCTTTATTGTGATTGAACCTCAGTGAGGCTGCCTACGTACCCTTTCGGGATCAAGTCAGACGTAGTTCAGATCATAAGATCGCTTCATTGTTGCGATTTTGACTTCTCCCGATTTCTTCTTTGCATTCTTTTCTTTTTCTTTTCTTTTTATTTTTATTTTCTTTTTCTTTTCACTTTTTTTTTTCTTTTTCTTTTTCTCTCTTTTTTTTTCTTTTTCTTTTTCTCCTTTCTTTTGTTTCTCCATTTGATTTCCACGCTCAATTCTCAATTTTTGTTGTTGATTCCGAAAGAGGGATATGAAAGAAAATATAATATGGCTCAAAGTGGTAGCAATGGGCGAAGTGTTTAGATAGCCGAATAAAATGCCTTCGTCATTCCAATCTTTGAGACCTACCAAGTACAAACTACGCGGTTAAACACATCACATATTTGCCTTCTATAATTGACATTTCTCAGTGCCATTGGGCAACAATCTCGATACCACTAATGGCTCCTTTAGCTTTGGGGTACTTTTGCCTTTGGCTTTAGACCGATGAAGCATGATGCATTTCCAAGGCATTTCTTTATGTTCTGTTTTCCTCCAGTATTCACTTGATTCCGGCTTCACAGCATTCCAATATGTTTTTATTTCTTCCGAGTATCATTACATCTTCAACATTGTTTCATTGTTAAATTGACTTTTAAAATCAGACCGAGAATTATGTGCATGTCATGTTGCTAAAATCAGTATGAGAAGAAATGCAAAGTGATGAGAAATGGAATGACTAGGAATGATGGGAAACAGAGAATTGTATTAAACTAATGGGTTGAAACAACAAAATGAACAACAAAACGAACAGACTAGACTAGAATTACAAACCTAGACGGTACTAAATAATTTTTATTACTAAACAAAGCGAAGACAAAAGGGTTTTGACTCTCAAGACAACGTCCGGATTACAACCCTGAAATAACCCGGGTAACAGAAACGACACCAAAATAAAACTACCAAAACTCCAAGAGTTGGAGCACCTTCCCAATTGACGAGCATGACATCTTAGCCACTGTATTCTGTATTAAGATCACTTTCTATTTCAATATCCTCGGCTTCCAAAGAAAAATCTCTTCACCCTCGTCATCGGGCGTCATCCCCACAAAATGCACAACGTCACATGCAGGTAGAGGATTCTGTGTAATGTTCAGGGTGCCAGTGTCTTGGACCGCAATCATTCCTGCCTGAATCATTCTTTCTATTTCCTCTTTCAATTCCAACAGCATTCAACATCATGCCCCTGAGCATTGGAGTGGTATACACATCGTGCAAGTAGGATCGAAGCTTCTTGCAAGAGGATTTGGAATACATCCGGCGAGCGGCTTAATCAAGCCAACATGATTCAACCTTTCGAACAAACTCGCATAAGATTCTCCGATAGGGGTGAAAGCCTTTTCTCGCTTCAGCAACCTTTCCTCCCTAAACGCCTTGTTTGGCTTGAAACCTGACCCAGGGGGTTTCCGGTATGTTTGTGGGGGTCGGTAGGCTTTTGTGGAATTGGGTACATGGAAGGTGAAGTACGATTTTGGGTGCCCCCGGGAGAGTAGTGGGGTTGGGGATGGAAGTAGTGTTGGGAAAGCATAGCTAGGGGACGAGTAATTGAGCTACTCGAGTGGCTAGAAAGGCTGCAATAGGCAGGTATATTTGGCATCGGGTTCAGTGTAAGGACCGGGTCCATGAAACTAGGTGGTGGCGGGGGTGGTGCTTTTCCATCCATCCATGCCCGATACATTTCAACCACGTGTTGTCTTAATATTTTGACTTCTTCTACTAACATGTGGTTCCGTTCAACCAACTGTTGTCGGGAACGGTACCAACCCACTCAGTCTTGAGATTCTCTGCCATTGTCCTCCGACCTTGTATTATAGGGAAGAGTTATTTTGGAACCACAACCAACCACCTTTCTGAAAATGGACACAACAAAACGAAGCCAGCATGTTAGCATTAAGGTATCCCGCTTATTGATTATTTTTTTTTATTTTCTGCTATTTTCTTTTCTTTTTCCCTTTTTGTGGATTTTTTCATTTTTCCTTTTTTTCTTTTTGTAGATTTTTTTCATTTTTTTCCCTTTTTTTTGGTTATGGAAATGGGTATGGTCGAATCCTATGTGGATTGCCTACGTATCATGACCCCGCATGAATCAGACCGAGCGTAGTTCTTGCAAATTAATGCAAGAAATAAAGAGATGTTTATTTGATTTTTTTTTTTGAAGGGAAAATTATAGAAACCGACTCCGACTCCAACTACAAACTTATGTAGGAGATTTCTACAAGAATAAGAATATTTTTGGTGTCAATTATGACTATTTCTACAAAATTGGCCACATAATGGCTTATTTGACAAAATGACTATTTTTGCAAAATTTATTTAAGAAAGATAAACTTGAAATTTTCTTATCCTGTGGCTCATGGGGCATCGTTCGGCATCACCATAAACCAACACAAGACTATTTTCATAAATTGGCCATATAATGGCTTATTTAGACAAAATGACTCTTTTTTTTCAAATTTTTTTATCCTGGGGGCCTATGGGGCATCGTTCAGCACCGACACAGGCCAACACAAGACTGAGGAAGTTAAAATGCAAAAATGTGGCTATTTCAGCAAAAATTCGGCCATGTAATGGCTTATTTGATAAAGTGGATATTTTTGAAAAATTGAGCGATGACTCAAACTTAATTTTGCGGATACAGCCTTTCGACATTTTCGCGAGGGAATATTTCAAGGCTATGCCCGCAAATTATTTAAAATGACTCAAAGTGGCTATTCTTGCAAAAACGGCCTTCCGACGTTCTTTTGAGGGACATTCGGCTTATTTTAAGCAATTATAGCATCACCCGACTTATTTATAATAAAAATAAAAAATTTGACATTTTTTTTTTATTTTTACAAAAAGGGGTGTGTACCCCGACTTGATTTTACGGCTACGGCCTTGCAACATTTCCACTTGGAATATTTCAAAGCTGTGCCCGGAAATTATTAAAAATGTTTCAAAGTGGCTATTTTTGTAAAAACAGCCTTCCGGTGTCCTTTCAGAATATTCGGCTATTTGCAAAAACGGCATCACTTTGATTTTATTGACAAAATTAAACACACATTTTGTTTTGATTTTTTAGAAGGGGTGGTTGGACCCGATGAGGGTTGCCTACGTATCCCACCTAATGGCGAGAATCAAACCTGCGTAGTTCGGTCAGATTATTTGACCAATTATTTCAACAAAAACTGTTCCACCTTTCTTTTTTTCAAATTTTCAAATTTTTCGGATACCTATTTCCTATAGATCTTATTTTTCTCTCTCTTTTTTTTTCTTTTCAACAATTTTTCTACCCTCGGGATTTCCGCCGGTCCGCATAACGATCAAGGACAATAAAAATGCAACACATAACATGCTCGGTCTTTCCAATACCGGGTCACCTGTCCTAGACGGACCCAACCCCTGTGTTGAGTCCCCTAAGTCAAATATGATGCAAATAATCGTCCTAGACCTATGTTCAAAAATCTTATGGTTTCATAGAGTGCTAGACCGTGTACCCGAGCGGACAACTCGAATCGAGGAGGGGCTACGTACCGGTGACCCGCGGAGTCAATCGGCTTTGTAACTTATCCGGCCTCTATTTTCTTAATTTAAGGTGACTTTAACAGAAAGGGGAGTCTCAACCAGTAAGCACATCCCCGGGGCGAAGAGAGAAAGGTTTTCGGCACAATTTTATATACAATTCACACAATATCAAAGCGATAAAGCACATAACATGTTGTTCAAATCATATAATGAAGTCAAACAATAACGCGAACGGCAATTCTAAGGAGCTCGAGTTCTTAAACCATGAAACCGAGGTTCGGGGTTGGGATCCCCAGCAGAGTCGCCAGAGCTGTCACACCTCCCTTTTTACTACCCCACATAAGCATAAATATAAATACGCTTGTAGGGTATACCCCGATGCTCAAATATCCGAAACGGATAAAAATAACGTAAGGGAAGGAGTTTTTCCAATTAAAGGACAATCGGTTCGGGATTTTATTGAGATTAATCAGAGTCGCCACTTGGGAATGATAATGGTGTCCCAAGTCACCGGTTAATCCCGAATCCGAGGAATTTTGACTCTTAAAAATGTCTGCGAAGCAAAGATCCGGATAAGGAACTCGTTAACCCGGGAGAAGGTGTTAGGCATTCCCGGGTTCCGTGGTTTTAGCACGGTCGCTCAATTGTCGTTCCCGACTCTTGTTTGACTTAATTACAGATTTTAACAACATATAGTGCTTTTTACATTAAGTATTATTTTTTAGAGAATTTGCGGCATCGCGAAAACACGCCTCGAGTCACACCGCAACCAGTACGCCTGTGACTTTCGATGTATTTCAGCTTTGCCGGGATTTGGATTTGAGTCGCACCAAGTGCACACTCGTTCATAGGAAAGTACGTTAAATCGTGCCCTAAATAACGTCTATCGGCTTTTAAATCTTTTGGGAGAAGCTATGGAATTCGCTATTAGCTTTTCCGAGTCTACTTTATTATCTTATTACTAAATGGGGGCCCCGCTTGATTAACGTTGGGCGAGGCTCGTCCCAATTCAATTTTAAAGTTTGATCCTAAGAAGTGTATACTACGTCTCTCTAATTGTGTTTTTTCCTTAATCGTTTCCTAATACTAAGCATTCCCGACCCTTTCGATTTCTATTGTTATTTGGGCCTGGACCTTCACGTCAATTAATTAGATCAGCAATGGGCGAAGCCCAAGCCTTAAAGCCCAGGCGGTCTTCAGGCTTTCTTTCAATGGACCAGTCAGTTTCGTATGGCAGTTCGGGCCCACGTTACACATAGGGTCCGAACCAAATTGTAATAACAAAGAGTATAACACAAAATTCATATAAAGAAATAAATACTCAGAATTGGAAATGAAATCAAATCACCTTTATTTATTAATAAGGAAACCAGTACACAAAAACAGTAGTCTTAAGTTAATGGACTATGTACATGAAGAGCTCAATCCATTGTTATCACTATACGCTCAAAACTAAGAATTTATACTAATATCTAATTATTTGCTAAGGAGGTATTCTAGAACACAACCTACTTAACTAGGAAATTAAAGTGATTTAACTAATTATTCACAGCATCAAAAGAGAAACTAAACGATTAATCACAGATGTTTGCTATATTACCAGTTTCATTACGAGCTATACCTCTCATCATCACCGGTTCATCCTAATTGAATTGCTTCAATATCTAATTATTTTCCCTTTTAAAACTCAATCAGATTTGAACCTAGATTCACAGAAGCAGACTAATTATGTAAGCAATAACTATATGAGTCTCTATATCTAAGCGATTTAAGGGTTTAAACAGGATCAAACAGTGGATTTTACAGTGACTTAGTTCATTACAACGTTATTAAATCAGTTATGCTTGACTTGAACTAATGTCTTTTATCTTCTAAAACTTACTTATACTAAAATGTAGATCCACACCAGATGATTATCTACGTGATCATGGCTTATGAGACTATTGGGAAGAACAGTTAACGATTTGGGAACTTATGATATGCTAACTTATGTTTTAATGTTTTTACCTAATTAAACTAAGTGATATGCTATTACTACTACGATACTACTATTATACTACTTATTCTATCACTAAGCTATTACATCTTTTGTGTTTTGTTTTTTTTCTCTGCAATCTATTGTAATACACTACAAATAAACTTCAAATTCAAACTAACACTACAACTATTAAGCTAACAGTACACATTTGTTAACACGAAAACTTAAAATGAATCTTCATTTTTATTTCATCCAAATCATCAATACAACTTCAATTGTAGAGAAGTGTACCTGGTTTTGAAAGGAATGGGAAAATGGCAAATCAACAAGGCGGTGAAAATACATCAACAACAACAGTAACAACCAGCAGTAGCTTCAACACCTCAATCCCGAAAATCCCAGCAATACGGAGAAAAAAAAAAAAAAAACAGTAAAAAATAGAAAAGAAAAATATATTCTAGATTTTCTCTTTGTTTTGGCTTTCTAGCTTTGAACTCTTTTCACTTCTCAAAAGAAACTCTCAAAAATTGAATTTTTCGCCATGTATACTTCTGTGTCCAGAATGTATATCGAGTGTATACTACAGCAGGAAATTTTTTTATTTTTACTTCTCTTCCTATTTTTCCTCTCTTTTTCCCCCACCCTCTTTTTCATAAATCCTCTCTTCTATTTATAGGCAAGAATTTCGAAAATTTTCAGATTTTTTATTAAAAAGAAAATATTTTTTTAATTTAAAGAAAACCCACTAATCCATGTTTTCCTCTCCTTGTTTTCTTCCTTAATTTCCTTGCCCCCACTACTTTATGTCATGTAATTATGATTATTTTTTGCTAAAAAAATCTGAAATTTTCTTCTTGGGCCAAGGGGTTTTGGGTTGGGTAAGGTTTCTTAGGATTGGGCTTGTAACTTAATTTGCAAGATGGCCCAATCCAAATTTTTTCTATTTTGTTCTTCTCCATTATTCAACTTCCTAATTAATAAAGCCCAAAATACTAAGATTAATTTATAAAAACTAAAATTATCTTGAAATACTAATCTCATAATAATAATTGTCACCTAATTTTAAATGGTAATTAAAATACAATCACACAATTTGGACATTAAAGGCTAAAATGCAAAAGATGCCTATTTTTGTGATTTTCATTTTTGTAAGATAAAATTAATTACTCCTAATTGTAGAATTAAATCCTAAATGCAAATGCGATATATATATATATATATATATATATATATATATATATATATATATATATATATATATATATATATATATATATATATATATATATATATTGTCATTATTTTTTAAAAATGACACTAAATTCACAACAATTGCAAACAACACAAAACTCTTTTATTTTGAATTTTTGGGAGTAATTCTCATAGAGGGCAAAAATCACGTGCTCACAAATATATCATATGTTTAAGCCGGATACAACCTGTAATAGTAATCTATTGCCTGCATATTTCATGATAAACCTAGTATTTGTATTTTGTTGTATCTAACAATTGTGTTTAATATATTCAAATTTATTTTTGTATCCAAAATATTTTATTTATTCCTAATACATGGTATTACTACTTTATTGAGTATATTTTATTGGTTGTATTCATTGATTTTCTATTTGTATTGAGAGTATTTTATTGTATTTACTGTATTGTTATTTTAAATACAGATGGAAAAGTTAGAATGAAAATATAAATGAATACAGTTAGATTGAATGCATAACTAATTGATGAATAACATCAAAATGATTGAACTAACAATGTATTTAAAAATGTGAATGTATGAACTCAAATACATATAAATACATCTAAATACAATAGTAAAAAATCACTATACAAAATAAAAATTAATGTATGCCTTATCGAATACATATAAATACATCTAAATACAAGAAGAGAAAAACCATTGTACATACTAAAATCAATGTATTAAAACTCAAATACATATAAAAATACATCTACAATTAGGGGCATGGCATATTTTTGTTCTCCTTTCGATTTCAATGGTTGATGATGAACCTGCAAATACATGTTCCTATTGAGTGATTTGCAAATAGAAAGATGATCCTTCAAAATTGAGTGCTTTAGTGGGTATTCTATAGAAAACCTAGCAAAGCTTTTATAGTATCGAAAGATGGTCTTTCGAACTTGAGTGCTTTAGTAGGTATTATGTAGAAAACCCAACAATGGTGAATATTAAAAAAATAAATGATTACTGAAGAGAAAAAAAGAAGCTTTAACCGGTCAAAAATCCAAAAACCTTAACACTTATCACAACTTTTTGGTGCAAAAAATATTGAAATTTGAGGGAGACAATGGTGCTAATAAAGGAGAGAGCAGGGAATTGGAGCAAAAAATATTGAATATGGCCATGACAGCTCCTAGGTCTCCATGTCGCCTAGAGATCGTGGAGAGAGAAATAAGATACTATGTGGTAATTTTGGGAAAGAATAAACTGAAAGAATGAGAGAGAAAAAAATATTAGACAACGTATTTAATGACTTAACGGTAGGAAGTGACCATAAATACATATTTTGCTACAAAAACTAAAAGGTAGCTATAGAAAATAATAATTTAAAAATATTTTTATTTATAATAAATATGGTGTAAAGTTTTGCTATAGGAGGTAAAATTTCCTTTTAAAAATTAGAATTATTACATTCTTATACCATATAGGAAATCTTATTACCCCCAATATTTAAGGTTTGATATATTACATTTTGTATACCAAATTACCAATTGTATACCATAGTGTATTTTAAGGGTACAATTAATAGATTTTTTTCTAATTGTACTTGAGGATCTTCAGTGTATTAAAGTTCATTGGGCAGTCACTTATATGGTAATAGAAGACGGACCGAACATGCTACACAAAAAATTGACCAATCAAATTTTTTACATTACCAAAAAATTAACCGCAAAACAGAACATCAATTAAAATACAAAGAAACATGAAAAGGCTTTGTTCTAGAAAAATTATCTGCCAAATAGAAATAGAAAAAAAAATCAAACAAAACCAACTTCATACCAAATATGCAATTGGTAATTTTGAAATTGTTTGACAACACATATTACAATTTAAACAAATGCTCTTATCTTCCAATCTTTAAAGATTCAATAGTAAAACCAACAAAAGCAATCAAAATAATTAATTGGTAAAAACTTGAACCAATTCAGCAGCACATTGTTGTCTTTCACTTGCACCTTAATATCTCCACAATTCAACCCTGGCATGTCCACAACGAAAACGTCGGCTGGTGTTGCAACCATTGTCTTAGCGTCTGAATACAAATAATTTACAATTTTTTTATTAAATATCTACAAGCTGTATACATTGAATTTTAATATCCCAATTACTATTCAATTGTAGCTTAATTGTTTTTTTCGACATAATTGCATTTTTTGCAGAAGTTTTCGTTTTGAATTTGTAAAAATAGAAAACAATGCGTCTACAATCAGAATACAAATAATCTACAATTCATCTACAAAATATTTACAAATTGGGGTATACTAAATTTTAATATCCCAAATTCCCATTCGATTGTAGTTTAATTGGGATTTTTGACATTATTGCATTTTTTGTAGAAGTTTTGTCATTTTTGATTTGTGAAGACAGAAAACAAAGCATCTACAATCAGAATACAAGTAATCTATAACTTATCTACAAAATATCTACAAACTAGGTACATTGAATTTTTATATCTCAATTCTCATTCAGTTGTAGCATAATTGAGATTTTTGACATAATTGCATTTTTTCAGAAGATTTGTAGAAGTTTTAGTCGTTTTTTATTTGTGAAAACAGAAAATAAAGCATCTACAATCAGAATACAAATAATCTATAATTTATCTACAATTTCTTTCAATCTGAAATTCAGTCAAAATCAAGTCTAATCTTCATCAAGACCCCTCAAAATTGAGATACAAACTCCAAACCATATTCCCGATTATTTTCAACAACATCCAATCCAAACCAATAATAATTTTTGAAAACCCAAATTTGAATTCAAAGTTTTCAAGCTTTTTAATGGTTGTCAATGGTAAAAAATATCTAAAAAGATATTTACTTTCATAATTGAAGCGGACCTAAATAAAAATATCTGGAAGAATATTTAGTTTCAGAACCTTATTGTAAAATGAGCATGAAGTGGATATGACCATATGATGAAAACAAGTAAACAATTCAAAGTTCAACAGAAACATGAATTTAGCAAACACAAAGTTCTGGAAAATGGCATGCTAGACACAGATATCCGAGCGATGTAGCATAAATATGTCTATCTTGAAAAGCAACCTAAGATAAAGGAAAAGGATTTGAAACAGATCGATGACCAAAACATTGCAATAGTCTATTATGATGAATTCTCAGAAGAGCCATAACAGATACAAAAGATATTAGATAATTCATATAACTAACTGAATTAGTTTGTAAATGTACATAATTTATTAATTAGAACAAGATTTTGTCATTCTGCCCTCAGTTATAGATGGACCAAGGAAAATGAGTGTTCTTTATTCGTGATTATTGTATATATGTTCAATCTTTTTGATTTTGGACAATAGTCACGCCCAATTATGCCTTATAAAAAAAATAATACGATCACAGCAAATATATCCAAGTATTACACACGGGGTCGAATCCTCAGAGAGTTAACCTATCAGCTACAATCTTCAAAACCCAATAATCTTCCGAATCAGCTTCCCAAATATTAAAATATCTCTTAGAGTGTTTCTAGTAACTACTTTTGCAAAGAACTAATTAACTGAAATAATAATTGAATGTGTTGTAAACAAGAATGAGAAAGACTAAGGTGATGATTTCCCCTATTGATGGAATCCCTTCTGTTTATGCTCATACAAATTTATCAATATCTCTCTATCAATCATGAACAATAATTCCACCGTAAATCTTTCCCGAGTAATTTCAATAATTTACTATTGCACTCTTTCGAGCTACCCTAGCTTTCTTTAATTATCACAGTTCACTTTAGATTACACCCAAGGTTTCGTTATTCCTAATCCCACCATTAAACCTGCAATTATAGATCCTCTAATAATCTAGGTATGATGTTATTCAACAATAACCTAAATATGCACTCCTTTCCAAGTTATGCACACTAAATAGGCACATCTAATTGAGGATCCTATCAATTAACTACAACAAGAATGAAGTTGAACAAATAGAAATTTAACTAACAATTTGTATTCACTTAAGCAGAAGAACATCAACCAATAGGTTCCATCACAACCTTAGATAAGAAATTAGCTACTCATAACTATGAAAGCAAAAGATAGAATATATTTCATAATCAAAAATTCAAAATAAAAGTAAGATAGATGTTTAGAGAATTCTCTCACACTAGTTTCCTTGAAAAAGTAGTTAATAATACAAAACTTGCCTCCATTGGGCGAATCCTAAGGTTTTATATAGGGTTTAGGTATTAAAAATCCTTTTTTACACTTTGGTCCTTCAAGTTTTCGCCTTTTGCCGCAGTTTTACCGTGGTCGCGGTGGAACCGTGGCCAACACCCCCTTCTGAATCTCGAAAATTTCAGCAGACTTGATCCACCCCGGTTCTGCCACGATCGTGGTAGAACCGCTGTCAAATAGTGTTTCGGAATCTTCAGGGCTATTCAAGCGTGGTTTCCATGATATTTGCACAAATGACCTTTTTCATCTCCTTTTGATTCCAAAATTGCTCTTTTAGCCTTCTTCAACTACTGTATACCTATAACACATGAAAAACACTGATAAGAGCATTTTGTCATCATATATATTATCAAAACAACATTAAAGTGTGATTATTTAGGGCATAAATATAGTAAAATTCACCTATTATCAACACCCCACACTTAAACCTTTGCTCGTCTTCGAGCAACTTTAATCACACTTAAAGGCCTACATTATCAATGTCTCCCCCAAAATACATCACACAAGCTACCATTCATGATTAACCTAAATAATGCACAATCCTTACTTAACTGTAAACTCCAATGCCAAACACAATATTTCTTACTCTAATTACTATTATAGACTTGCAAACTTACCCTTTTCTTCCTAAGTTACATGCCATCACAACACACAAACTGAGAGAAGTTCCCATATATATGCAATTTATAACATGGAACTTATATAGAAAAATTTCACTCACTCTCAACAAAGAGCATTTATATGTACACAGACACACCATAAGCTTGCCCCTAGTGTAATACTCCACTAATCGAGCCATTTAGTCAAATATCAAGAGGTCTTTAAGGGTTGTAATGTAGGCTATGAGACGGGTAGGATACTTTTGGTTATAGTGGCTAACCTCCCTAAGCACTTCTTTTACACAAACTTCCCTTTAAGCTTTTTAGCATACCCCCCTAACCATTCTTCCACCTTTTATTTACTTGTAATCCCGCTTTTCTTTTGGTGCAACTGGCTTTCTTATTTATATATATCTAATTTTTTTCAATAAGCACTTACTATACAACTGCCAGTTCACCAACTCTACCATTCATTCTTGATTTCCCTTTTTCATTTTTCCCTCACCCCACAGATTTAATTTTGCATGTTCATTATAATTCGAGTGCTTTTAGGAGGTAAGGTACAAAAAAGTACAACATATATTTTGTAAACATTATAGGGTTATCAAAGAACATGCTTAAGGCTCAAAGGAGCTAAATAAGATATTATGTACAGGTGGATTCACAGTTTTTTGGAGGCGAGGGCACATAGCCCGAGTCTTAGTTCAACCGTACTTGAATTTGTCGGCGAAGGTGCATGGCCTGAGTCCCTATTCAAATGTTGTTGAACTTTATCAATTATTGGAGGCGAGGGCGCATAGCCCGAGTCTTGGTTCAACCATAGTTGAATTTGTTGGCGAAGTCGCATGGCCTAAGTCCCAGTTCAACTGTTGTTGAACTTTATCCATTATTGGAGGCGACGACACATAACCCGAGTCTTGGTTCAATCGTAGTTGAATTTGTTGGCGAAGACATATGGCCTGAGTCCCAGTTCAACTGTTGTTGAACTTTATCAATTATTGGAGGCGAGGGCGCATAGCCCGAGTCTTGATTCAATCGTAGTTGAATTTGTTGGCGAAGGCGCACGGCCTGAGTCCCAGTTCAACTGTTGTTGAACTTTATCAATTATTGGAGGTGAGGGCGCATAGCCCGAGTCTTGGTTCAGCCGTAGTTGAATTTGTTGGCGAAGGCGCATGGCTTGAATCCCAGTTCAACTGTTGTTGAACTTTATCAATTATTGGAGGCGAAGGCGCATATGAAGTGTGAGGGATGCTTCGTAGGGATCCTCCCAGAAGTGGGGGAAATTTCCTCTTCTCGTTCGCACTATCGGAAATCAAAGAGAGATAGCAGGCTTGCTCGAATTGGGTTGTTGTTTTTCTTTTCGGTGTACCCTTTTCTTTTGATTCTAGGAAGAACTACACGATCTTGCTAGGAAATCCCTACAGAGGACGCCAAATTGTTTGGCTCAAAAGTTATCGTGTACTTTGTGAATACGAAACAATATACATAAATTATGGGCCAATCATAGCAAATCATAATAATTCAAGAACCATGTAAAAGAGATAATTGTAAGCAATCCCCATTAGGGTGAGAAAGGTTGACGACTTTTATTGATGATAATAGTGTGGTCTGCCTCTCCATGAAAAAGTTTAGAGCCTTACAATTATGTTGTATTTATTTGTGAGATTGTATTTTTCTCATCTGTTGTTCTCTCTCACTCTTTCTCTTTGGAGAGTCCCCATGGGGAAGGAGAGGAACCCCCGATTAGGCTTCATTTTTTGATTTTTATAGTAGTGAGCTGGCAATTGGCGGTTGCGACCACATTGAGATTTTTTCTTTAGGACAGTGGATGGATCGTAGCCTTATTAATCGTATCAGGTAGACGTTAAATACCTTTAATTATGAGTGGTCATGCCACTTATTAATCTTAAATTAACCCAAAAAAGCGATTAATTCACTTTGTTGATTGTCATAGGATATCGAATTCTAACCCATACAAATATATAAGTCAATTCATGGCCCAAATTTCTACATTTAGTAAAAGCAGAAATGCAACACACATAAGTCTATAGATGATTTCAAAAACACATACAAAGAAAACATCAAAGCCTAATCATTACAATAAAACTTGGAACGTGGAAGAGCTATTATACAAGCATAATATTTTCTGTGACATTTTTTTTCATGACAGTGATGTCCGGCCCAACTTACTAAAGACGTCTATTCTTATGGAGGTTCAACACCGCAAGCAACACCAACAATAGAAACAAGGCGGAACCAACAAGGGAAATAGGAATGGCCGCAGCAACTTGACCACAGAACTTATCAAACTTGTCGCACACCTTGTTCCATCGGACATGGGAGTTCCCTTTGTATCCGATGAGGCCGACGGCCAAGGCGGCACCACCACCGGAGAAGAGCAGCGCCACCGTGATGAGATCCAAGAGAATGATCATTAAGGAGAGACCTTTCTTTTTTCCCCTATTTACCAGTGAAAGGACTAAGGATATAACTGCATATGCACATGCTATTGCATTCACAATCACAAAGTACCTGAAACATATTTTGATCTTAAAAATCATTCATAAATTACTATAACACTCTTGTTTCAAGATATTCTCACCGAATTCTTGACGTATTGGATAAAATTCTACTAACTTATACTAGTAATAGTAGTAGTAGTATTTCTCGTGTAGCTTTACTATTTCTATTTAAAGATTAAATTAATTTAATCACATTTAGCTATGATATCAAAAGCGAAGCCAGAATTTTAAGTTCATAGATTCAAAATTTTAGCTCTTTTAAGATTAAGGATTTATACATATTCAATAAATGTGTCAAAATATATATATAAAGTTTAATTTGAAACAAAACTATTAGGGTCGGCCGAACACTTTAGTAAGCTGCGCTCCTGCCTGACAACAAGTCTAATTAATCTTCTATATATAAGCAAAAAATGGCAAAAGAAATTTGTCTAGAAAAAAGAAAACATTTTTGGCATCAACAAGCTTTTCCTCTGTCCACATCCTTTCTAATGCAGCTGAAGCTGAAATAGTCAAATAATGACTGTGACATGCTATATATAGAAAAAGGAAAGAGCGAAAGATCAAGAAATCGGCTTACTTACATGCGAAGGTTTTTCTGAAAATATAACTAAAGTACAAAATAGATTACGTATCGTATTAATTTGGCATGACTGTTGATAATGGAGAGAAACTGGCACATGTAGCCAGTAACTCTTATCCAAGATTTTGGGCATATTTTTGGGGTCAACTTAATTTTTATTGGAGAGAAAAAAACAACATTTAAATCATCAATTTGTCATGCATAACTCATCACTATTGTCAATTTGTCATTGAGAAATTGAATAAATGATGTTAAATTAGAAAATAAGAGAAGTCCAAGTGCATGAGAGATCGATCACGAGTTAGAGATATTAGAAGATACGTTACGTAATTTATCAGATAATATATGTGAAATCTTTTAGGAAAAATATAAACTTGGCTCTTCAACTCGGAAACAAAAAAAAAGTAAAAAAGAAAAAGGGATGAAGAAGAAAAGAGGAAGAGACTGCCAAAAAAGGTACTTTATGGCGTCTCGTAGGAAAATTTCAATCAAATTTGTTTTCCAAAACATATGTTTATTCTTTTGGCAACAAACACAATTTTTATCTAAAATAGTCCTTCCGATTTAAGTTATGTGAATTTATTTTCTTTTTAATCCGTGTCAAAAAAAAAAAATTCTTTCCTATTTAAAGTTAATTTACCTTTATACAATGATTTATGACAGAATTACATTGTATGTCAGTTTGGCCCAATTTCAAAACAAAAAATAGCCCATATTTCTATCTTTTACCCGATATAGCCCACTTTATAGATAATATAGCTCATTTTATAGATAATGCATAAAAATGATTTCATAAGTTAACCTAGCATAGAGAAAAAGACAGCCTCCTTTATCCATTTTTTCTTCTGAAGATAAAAAGACAGTCACCTTTATCCATTTTTCTTCTTTCTTTAATTTTCAAAGTGAAGTCAATCGAGAGGTCACAAGCAAATTTAACGATGTTGCCGGAAAATAGATACGACGGTGGAAAACATTTCTTACCCATTTTTTCCTTCATTTTTTTAGGTAAAGAGGTTGATGACAAAGTTAGTGAAGTCATCGGAAAATGAATCTCCGGTGATCGACGATAATTTCATAGAATTTTTAAGTTATTGAGATGATGTTCTAGTTATTTATCTTATTTTATAAAACAATTTCATCTCCATCTTCTCTCCTCTTTCATTTCCAGATCTAACTTCCTCTGGAAAAATTCTCTTTTGATATTTTGGTATTGAAATAGAGATGTAAAAGATATTGAGTGGTTCTTTCTTTTAATTCTTGTCTCTTATTCTAAGTTCTGAAACCTCCTTTTTTTTTGGTAATTTCTTCAACTTGTTCTTCTTCTTCTTCTCGCTTTTACTGACTTCTGAAGGGGGAAGAATGATGTATGTATTGTATATAACTAAATATACTTTGTATAATTATGTATAACCTTGTATATTTGTTTGTATTCTCATAGTTATATAGAATTATATATGATTATACACAAGTATACAAGATTATACATAATTATAACCATGTATATTTGTGTGTATTCTCATAGCTATAAAGATTTATAAATGATTATACACAAGTATACAAGATTATACATAATTTTAAAACATAAATAACTGTAAAAAAAATTGCCTTCAGATAGTGTGTGTTATTATATATTTATGTATAATTAACGTATAACTATGATAACAATGTATATAAGGTGTTTAATAATGTAAATTTTTATTTTTTCAGTGAAATAAGAATTTCCCTTACAAAACTTTAAAGTTTGCCAAAAAAAATATAAGAATAAAATTACACACTCTAAGGATGAATATACTTTTATTTTTTACTTCAACTTCCTGATATTGTGAAGTTTAGAAAATATTATATAGAGGGAAGTAAGAAATAAATAAGAATAAAATGGAAAAGGGGAAAAGAAAAAAATAAAAGAAAAAAGCAAAATTTGATTTAGGCATTATTTTGGGTATAGTTGATGAAGTTGTGGGTTAGGCGGCTGAAAATGTTTTATGGGCTATCGGATGAAAACCATATTGTGGGCTAGGCGGATGAAAAGTAATTTTTCCAAGTGTACATATGTGAAATTATCCCATGATTTATAGCCGCATAAAAAATATGTGCTTTATTTTACACCATAAATTCAAAATTCTCTCTTTTGTTAAATTCGGTGTCCAGTCAAATAAGTTCACATAAATTGAAATAAAGGGAGTAAGTATTTAAAGAAAAAAACAAAATTGACTTGCCAGAAGTTGGCTAAACAAATTATTTGCCATGACTGTTAACAATACAAGTTAGAGATATATAATGTGAAGGATTCAGGTGGTATATATTTAGATAAGATTAATGTCACCAAAACTTTATTTTTTATATTCAGTGTTCTCTATCTTTCTGCAACCTTGTGTGTGTCTCTCTCCACATAGTATACGGAGATCTAGAGTAGAAATTTTTTTCTATAAAAGGGGTTGCTTTGATGATAAGCAACTCTCATTTTTAATCGATATGTTGTGAATTCGAATCTCCCCAAGAGGAATGTGAGAAGTTCTTGGAGGAAAAGATGCGGGGTGTCTATTTGGAAGCAGCCTCTCTACTCTAGGGTAGAGGTAAGGTCTACGTACAAACTACCTTCCTTAGACCCCACTAGGTGAGATTATACTGGATTATTGTTGTTGTTTATATATGTTGTATATTTATGTAACTGCTCACAGCAGGTGCGACAGGGGTTCATCCGAACCTCCTTCTTTAATAAATCATATAAGGGTTAGGGTAATTAAAGATAAAAAAAAAAGAGAGAGATATGAATGAATTGAATGCTTACACAAAGGCGGACATGTGATGCCATTGAGCAGTAGCTCGAACATTAATCGGCGGCAATGTGGGGACTAACTGGACAGCAACAAGGGTAGTTTGTTTGTCAACTCCGAGAACAATGGCAGC
This sequence comes from Nicotiana noctiflora, assembly GCA_032618575.1. Lineage (NCBI taxonomy): Eukaryota > Viridiplantae > Streptophyta > Magnoliopsida > Solanales > Solanaceae > Nicotiana > Nicotiana noctiflora. Next base: position 244,006 of record JASVEL010001208.1, read on the forward strand.
AACAAGTGTCAGTACAAACGCTAAAAACCTCAAACCAAAGTCTGTCCATCTTATGCTTTGCTTATTAGCCACCCCAACTACTTCTTTTCCACTTCCTCCATTCATATTGCTCCCTCTCTCCATAATTTTTCAATAGGTTGGTGTGGTGCTATTCCAAAGTGAAGGAGTATATAGGGTTTATATAGTAATACACAAATAAAAGTCAAGTGGACAATAAAAGAAGGGCTTCGTCGTATATGTTTGAACAGAGACGTGTGAAAGAGAAAACTTTTATTTTTTCGGCTTTGTTAGGGTACGTTGTGCCAAGGTTGTTGGGGGTACGGTAGGGATCCAGTAGATATTTGGCAAAATCACAAATAATACCAAGGCAAGTAAAAAAATGCAACTACAATTTTTTAAGGCAATTTTTGATTTATACTTAGACTAAGCTTTATTAAGAAAATGCAACTACAATTTTTTATACGTATATAAGAAGGCTATTTTGACCAAAAAACTTACTGCAACCTCTAATTTATACCTGCTAAGGCAGATCTAGGATTTTTATAATATGGTACATTACTAAAGTAATTAAGGAGAAAAAATATTAAATGAAAATTAATCCCTACTCCTCTATATAAAAAGCTAAGCAATTTAGCCTCTTTACTGCTAGAATGCCACAGATAATCAATTCTAATAAATATGTACATAAAATATTTAGTTTGGTAAAAAATCATAAGTTTACGTGCCCATAAAATCGACTATAAATCCTCCCTCGAAGGTGCCAACAGGGTAAGATGAGGCGTGTGTTATATATATATATATATATATATATATGGATTTATATTTAAAACATGATACTACTTGTAATTATAATAATTTATTTATTTGATTATTTTTCTATATATTTACACCGCTTATGAAAATTGTTACGTACGCTGCTAATAAACTTACTCCATGTTGATCTTGGGAGGTGACGGGTGGGGTACGTGTATATATATATATATATATATATATATATATTACAGCTTGGAAAGAAGACAAAATACAGGTATTAAGATATGGCGTTTACATTTATTTGTGAGTTACAAGAGATTTTTTACTCTTCTAGATTAGAGCTTTAATTTGACAACTGGAATGGTCTCCATTCCATGTCTGTACTAGTAATATTTTATATTATACGAAAAATATGAATATTTTAAATTTTCTCTTCATATTCAGCAGTTAACGTCGAATTAATTACGTGAGCGGTTTCGCTTGACATAATAAATGATTTTCCTTTCCGTTATTATTATGAGTTAAATATAACAAAGAGAAAACGCCAACATCTATGCTTAATAACTACTCCCTCCGTTCCAAAATAAATAATTTTTTTGGATGTTTTCACACATATTAAAAATTCACCTTTTAACATTAATTAGCAATAAAATTGATCATATTAATTTTTACTATTTCACTTAAACACTCCTAACACATATTTCAATGCTATTTACTCCAAGGACAATATTAGAAAAAAAATAATTAATTCATTCTTGAAATCTGAAAAAATCACTTATTTTGGAACACAAGAAAAAGGCCAAAAAATCACTAATTTTGGATCGGAGGGAGTATTTTCCGAAGAAGGATGAACGTCTCAATTAGATTTTCTACATGACACAAGGGGTGCAAAAGGAAACCGATAAACTGTACTTCTCCGATTCAAAATAAATAATTTTTTATTTTTTTAGTTCAAAATAAGTGATTTTTTCTAAATTTCAAAAATAAATCTTTTATTTTTCACATTGCCCTTAGAGTAATTAATGTTGGAGTATGTGTTAGGATTTAGGAGTGTTAATGTGAAGACATAGTAAATGTTAATTTGGTCAATTTTATCGCTAATTAATGTGTCACACCTCCTTTTGGCGCGCCTACCCCGAAGGATAAACGTACAAGGGAGTTTTTTCCAATTTAAGTGACAATATTCGAAACGGGATTATTTTATTTATTTCAGAGTCGCCACTTGGAATAAATTATGGTGTCCCAAGTCACCGATTTATTTAAATCCCGAATCGAGGAAAATTACGACTTTTCAAATGAAGTCCGCGGACCAGAAATTCTAAGTAAGGAATTCTGTTGACCCGAGGGAAGGTGTTAGGCACCCCCGGATCCCGTGGTTCTAGCACGGTCGCTTCAATTATTCTAAATGGCTAAAATTATCTGATTTTAAAAAATGTTTATAAATTATATGCTCTAATTAAACTTCAAACCGCTCTTTTAATTTGACACCGGACCCAAAGAAGACAAAAAAAAATGTAATTACAAACGGACTTGGAGTTTTGACAAAAATAATAAAAAAAAGTATCCGAATTACTTACTTTGAAACTATGCTGATTAAAGAAAACATTGTAAAAAAAACTAAACTAAAAAAAAATCAATTTATTTAACATGATATCTCTTAAAATTATTGTCAGTTAAAGAATCATACCAAATGATGTGTTATTTCCTAGCTTTTAATTTATGGCCGGGGATTGAACGAAAAGATGTGGACTAGTAGGAAAATTGACCAAAATATACAAGATAGAATTAATGCGTCTTGGTTAATTATAAAAAGTAAGATTGTTTACTATCCTTAATCCGCTAAATTCAAAGACTGCTCAAATAAGGGGAAAGCCTAAGAATGTATGCTATGGTAATAGAATGTTTTCATTTTTTACCTTAAACCAATTTGATCGAGAATCCAAAAAAAACGATTATTTGCAGTATTATAACAAGTTAAGTTCCCTGAACACGTTTGAATTGCTAACTTACAATTATAAATAAAAAAAAATAGATTCTAGTTTGGTCATACCAATTAATTTGATTGTTTCATTAATGCTAACATAGGTAAGTTGAATCACCCTTCATTCCAAATTTGCGTATATTCCAACGAAAACAACCATTGATGACTTACAAAAAAAAATAGTTCCATGTGAAT